>JANHGO010001711.1:0-32939 GCA_024606505.1 Aquila spilogaster
GGAAATGGAAATGGAAATGGAAATGGAAATGGAAATGGAAATGGAAATGGAAATGGAAATGGAAATGGAAATGGAAAGGCAGCGTCTGCATCTGCCAGGGAAAGATGCTGAAGCTGTAACATGTTTTGGTTGGGTTGTAAGGAGTTTCTGATTATGGCTGTAGACAATAGTAGGACTTGGGGAGTTGGTCTCAAGATCTGTAGCTGAAAGGTGTGTAAGAACCTCAGGCCATCAGACACTAAATATTTTACCCCCAATAAAAGTACTGTCAGTGTAGATCGACAGGGTGCAGTCCAGAAGGCAAATTCTAAAATCTATTGTCCTATCAGCATGGAGGCCTTGAAACGGGAGTGCCCTTGATTGCTGCTAGCAGATTCAATTTGTTAGTGTTCAGTGTTCTTTCCCCCTGAGTTGCCCTACTCCAGCACCGTCTCCATCCCACAGCAGTAGCTGGTGTGGATGTGGCTTTCACTTTTCTCCCCAGTGTGCAGCACTCAGAAATGTCCTGGTTCTGTCACTTGCCTTTTTGAACAGCTATTTGCTCCATTTCTTAGGGGCAGAGCTCAGAATAATGCCTCCAGGGCAAGTTCAACCTGGAGGGAAGCTTGTGAGACAATTAACCTACAGCGTGAAAAATAACATTTTGCTGTGTCTCTCCCCATCCTGCTTCCTCATCCTGAAGTCACAGCTTCACTGGCATTTTCCAAGATACACTAGTGCTTGGTAGTTTGCTACTGCTATGTTATCTGTAGAGCTCTCTCACGTGCCCAAATCCCACATGGTATGCATTGATTCTTCCTTCAAGTCAGCACACCCATCAGGAGTTATGAAGCCCTTTTGGAAAGGAGAAACCAAAGAAAAGGTAATGCTTTCACTGTTGCTGATATGGTGACAAGGACTTTTGGCTTAGATAGTCGTCCTTTACTGTTTAGCCAGTGGATTCCTCCAGCAGCCTGAGGAAAGAGCAACCTGTCTAATCTCTGTCTCAGGAACAGGTAGAGGACCTCTGCAGAGAAATCCTTCCCCAGGAAGAACAGGAAGATTTTCCAGAACATAATAAGGGACATGGTAAAAAAGAAAGGAGAAAATGAGAAACACTTCTGTGAAGGAGGAACAGATGGTTTCTCGTGAAGGACACAACAGTTCTCTCATGGCCATCCCGCAGCCTACAAGTGAACCTCTTTGCCTCTGGTACTGCTACAATTTTGGATATATTCACCGTAAAGAAAGCCAAGATCAAGGGCTATTATGGACCATAAATGCTATGGAAGTATAAAACAAACAAGCAAACAAACAAAAAAAAACACAAGAGGAAATCACGTCGACTCAGCCAACAGCATGGAACAGGCAGGTCTAGAGCTACTCCCATCCTGCTGGGACACTGCTGACAAACATGACAGAAAAGCAGCAGTATTTGGTCTCATATTTGAGAACCCAAACCCAGTCCCTGCATGGGCTGCTGCAGAAACAAGTCTGGGAGAAGTGTCTGCTTGGTTTAGTCACATCCTACTCAGGAGCTTAACTCTGAAGTCACTGTGTGAATATAAATGTGGTTGCAGCACCGATATACTTCCTCACTGCTGCTGAAATCGCTTGGGAAATGGCAGTCACTTACTTGCAAAACAACAACAACAACAACAAAAACACACAAAAAGCCAACCAAACAAAGAAACAAAAAACAGAAGAAAATGAGATAAAACAAAGCAAATAATGTGGATTATTTCACTGGCCCATAAACTCCTTAATCCTGTTGCTTCCATGTTCATAAACACCCCAGAAATCCAAGGGTTTTATTTCAAAACACCGGTGTGATTTGCATGAAAGTAGTTTAATCACCAGAGCAGGATTCATTTCCCCTGAGTCTGGCTGTCCAAAATTGGGTGTGTAGCTGTCTCTCTCCTCCCTGCAAACATTAGATAGATGGGTACTTCAGTGGCAAATGTGAGTTCTAGAGGGTAAACCCCACCCATCTTGGGATACACTGCCACAGGTTCCCCTGTCGCCCCACCACCACTTCTCAGGCTAGAACATGACAGAGCCAAAAAATCTTGAGGAGGACGTTCTTCTGTTCATGTACCAAGGCTCCCATCATGGCAGTGTTGGGTTACTGCCATGGGAGAGTTATGTGGACCAGCAATGGTCCTTCTGATCTCTCTGGGATGATGTCCCATTCCATCGCCCCCAGGATCTCGCTGCCTGCTGCAGACTGATCATGTTCCAAGAGCGTCTCTCTGAGCACTCACAGTGTCTGGAAAACATGGTGGAAAACAAAAAATGGTGGAGGTGATAGCCCAGCCGCTTTCCATCATCTATCAGCATTCCTGGTCAATCAGAGAGGTCCCAGAGGATTGTAGACTTTCCAATGTGACTCCCATCTACAAAAAGAGTCGTAAAGAGTATCTGGGGAACTACAGATATGTCAGCCTGACCTTGGTGCCAGGAAAGATTACGGAGCAGATCGACTTGAGGGAGATCACATGGTATTTGCAGGACAGCTGGGGGATCAGTCCTAGTCAGCATGGGTTCATGAAAGGCAGGTCCTGCTTTGACCAACCTGATCTCCTTCTATGACTTGAGTGACCCACTTGGTGGATGCAGGAAAGGTTGGTGATATAGTCTACCTAGACTTCAGCAAAGCCTTCAACACCATCTCCCACAGTATTTTCCTGGAGAATCTGGCAGCCCATGGCTTGGACAGGTACACTCTTTGCTGGTTAAAGAACTGGCAGGATGGTCAGGCCCAGAGAGTGGTGGTAAATGGAGTCACATCCAGCTGGTGACGAGTCATATGTGGTGTTCTCCAGGGTTAATACCGGGGTCTGTTCCTGTTCGATATCTTTATTGACGACCTAAATGAGAGCATTGAGTGCACCCTCAGCAAATTTGCAGATGAAACCAAGTTGGTAGAAAGTGTCAATCTGCCTGGGGGTAGCAAGGCTCTGCAGAGGGATCTGGACAGGCTGGATCGCTGGGCTGAAGCCAATAGGATGAGGTTCAGCAAGACCAAGTGCCAAGTCCTGCACTTTGGCCACAACAACCCCAGGCAACACTACAGGCTTTGGGCAGAGTGGCTGGAAGACTGTGTGGAGGAAACAGACCTGGGGATATTGGTCAGCGCTTTGCTGAACATGAGCCAGCAGTGTGCCCAGGTGGCCAAAAAGAAATGGAGTTGCCAGCAGGAGCAGAGAAGTGATCGTCCCTCTGTATTCAGCCCTGGTGAAGTCGCACCTTGAGTTCAGTGTTCAGTTTTGGGTCCCTCACTACAAGACAGACATCAAGGCCCTGGAGCGTGTCTAGCCAAGGGCAACAAAGCTGTGAGAGGTCTGGAGCACAGGTCTTCTGGGGAGCAGCTGAGGGAACTGGGATTGTTCAGTCTGGAGAAGAGGAGGCTCAGAGCTGACCTAATTGCTCTCTGCAACTACCTGAACAGAGGTTGTGATGAGGTGGGAGTTGGCCTCTTCTCCCGTGTAACTACCAATAGGACTAGAGGGAATGGCCTCAGCTTGTGCCAGGGGAGGTTCAGGTTGGATGTTAGGAAATACTTCTCCGGGAGAGTGGTCAGGCGTTGGAACGGGCTGCCCAGGGAGGTGGTGGAGTCACCGTCCCTGGAGGTGTTCAAGAAACATTTAGATGTTGCACTGAGGGACATGGCTTAGTGGGAAATATTGGTGATAGGTGGACGGTTGGACAGGATGATCTCAGAGGTCTTTTCCAACCTTGGTGATTCTATGATTCTATGGATTTAAGAAACTGGGACAACACCACAAGAAAGTAAGTGTTAGGTTTTACGGACTGAAGACAAATCCTCTAGGGAGACAGTTCTATGCATCATAAATAATGAATAAACAACTCACTACCAAAGCAGACAACCATGGAACAGTTTACACAGCCTTATAAAACAAGACATTTTTCTTAGGCTGCTTTGCCTTATAGTAATGCCAATGGGAAAGAAAACCTGTAGACAAACAGAAATGACGCAGACATATTTTCCCTGAAGACTTCTGGATCCCAAGGGAATTTTTCTTTTCAATTTAATAAAGAGAGTCTGAATTCACACAGAGCTCCTGAACTGAAATTTCTACTTTGCTGAACTTGCATTCAGCCTTGCTACCTACGCCTCTGATCTTTGTTTAGGATGACGGTTAATTCAGATATGTCCAAGAAGAGATAGCTCGGTAATTGCTTACGCAGAGAAAACCTTATCTGTTTCAAACATAAAGTCTGACGGGAGAGAAAACTTACAGCTACAGAGGGCAAAATGTATTTTGTCCTTATTTGTACTAGTTAAAGCTGGGGTAGGGGGAGATGTAACACAGGATGTTTGTTTGTTTTGCTCTGGGAATGCAGCTCTTAAAAGAATTAGTCATCTCAGAGAAATTAAACAGAGGAAACAAATATGACTGTGAAAAGGGAATTATTCGTGCCCACGTAAATCAAAACATTCTTCAATTAAAAAAGAAAAGAAAAGAAAAAAAAAGGAGCTATTATTTGATTCTAAAGCTTCTTGGGCTAAGTAATGCAAGCAACTCAAGGATTTTCAGAGCTAATGTGTCCTTCATGAGTAGAGGAGGAAAGGACACATACCCAGGCAGGAGAGCTGCCCTCTTCACGTGTAACCAATGCAGCTAGAAAATGCGGTATTTGCAGTGGGAAATGGCTCTGCCATGGAACTGAAGTGGCACTCTGTTTCAGTGTGTTCATCATGAATTACAGCACCTACACAGCTGACAATACTAATATTCTGACCTTAATTCTTACATTCATATTCTGAAGTGACCCAACTAAATGAGTTTAGGCTACCCATCCTCTGGGGGCTCCACAGCAGGACTGGGAGAAGCAAGCTTGTGCAAAACATGTGCAATGTAGAAAGCTTATCTGGCCCAGAGCTACAAATACACCCTGAAATGTTTGTGTGTCTTATACAGTATGAATTAATAACAGTTTGGGCTACCGGGAGATAGTCACTCTTGTGGCCAGCTCCAGCTTTGACACCACGCTCACTCAAGTGCATGCCTGGGGTCACCTCATGAATCTGTTCCTCAGAAGCAGAAAAACACAGCTGGAGACGAGGGAGAGGGAGATGTCCTTTCCATTTCCAACATATCAGGAGGATGGAGAAGAGCCAAGAGCCTGGAGTGGCCAAGTGCTCTCTGGCATTGCTGCGTGAATACAGAGACAGTGTCAGAGCCAGGACAGGATGGAATCTGCCAGGGAGAACAGGTCCTCATGGCCATCACATGGGGACCCCTCAGCTCCTGTCCCATGTGGAAAGGGTGGAGGTCGAGGCTGACCAAAGAGCCTCCCTTTGCTTCTTGTGAAATCAGCAGGACAACTCCTGCCAAATTCAGCCAAAAGAGGACTCTAGGCACTGCTGACAGTTTCCATGCACCGATGGATACCATAAGGAAAACCACCTTTTTATTAGCTATTTACATTTGCAGGGGTCATTTAAGGGTTGTACTGAAAAAGTACCAGTCAGGAACAAGTAAAAATTGACACAGAATGAAACAAGACCCAGTTGTACTAGGGGATGTACAAGAATGAAAAAGACAGCCATAATCCTAAGAGCATAGATAATAAAACATTTATGACCTATCTTTAGATTCCTTGTCAGTGATCTTTTGGTCCATGGTGACCCATGAATCCTCATTAAATGCTCTGTCTATCACTGGAGCTCATATCCAAAAAGATGCTACTGAAAATACAGACAGGCTCTAACCACTGCTGCAGAAAACACCAGTTGTTCCCTCCATGTCACCTGATGCTCCAGGCACACTTGGGGAAATCTGGGCATGCCTGTCAGCAGTTTCTGTCCTTTATAAGTTCAATATTACAGAACTTTCCCCTAAAATGAAATGCCTTGCTACTGTTGGTCACCTTTAACTTCAGCAATTGAGTTCCATCATTTTCATAATTCATGTTAAAACTTCATAAATCTTATTTTGGTAAGGAGAGAACATCTGTATTTGAGAGAAAGGCAACAAGCTCAACATTTTCCTGCTGAATTTGAAGTTTGGAGGGGAAGAAAAGAAAATTCTTGCCCTGAGAGAAGGGACTCTTCAGGAGATGGCAACTTGCCTTTCTGTGTTCTTGCTGCTGCAAGCGATCTTTTGGCAGTACCACTTACATTTGAGATGCAACAGCACAGAAATATCAAAGACCTTGCTAAAGAAAGCAGCCATGGACACAGTGCGGTGCAGTTTATTTTTATAAAACACTCTTCACATGAAGCTCTCCTAGTCCAACAGCAGAGCATCAGTCAGTGATTTGAGGTTATTGTTCGTACGCCTAACTTGAAGATGTAGGCTTGCATTTTGGTGCAAGCACATGACAGGGAATACTGCCTCCTTTCTCAGCCCTATGGCTGCTAGGGGTAAGCAGCAGAGCACAAGCTTGCTCCTTGGATGACAAGGGCAGATTCATGCCAACCACAATCTGCCATTACCTGGAGATAAGTTCAGCGATGGTGGTGGGACTGCTCCTGAAGTCCAGCATACAATTCTGGGACAACATGGATTTGTGTGCGAGAGAGATGGCCTTCATTAACAGTACCAAACAAGTTCCTCACCAACATCAGTGGAATCCCAGCCAGTCTTTGCACCAAGGGCCAGCTCCCACCTGGCAAGGTCACTGGGCAGCCCACCTCTGCATCATGCCCTAGGTGTGGGGATGGCCAAGGCCAGATGATCATAAAGCATATTGTAGGTAACCAGCTCCTACAAAATAGCTTAAATAACCTTCCAGCTTTGAGCAGTAAAGCAGTGAAACATCTGCTGCTGGGTGCAGCAAGGCAAGCATACACCACATCACAGAAGAGTTAGCTGAAATTCTCTCTCCATCAAAATCCCCACTCAGAGAGATTTTCCTCTGAGGCAAATTCCACTTTGCACTCTGCCTGCTGCCTCCTGGGAAGACTGCACCTGAGGTTAGCTAGGGGATGCCATTACTCTCTGCCTTTCTTTGAGAAGGTGGCATGGCTCAGGCAGTAGCATATTGGCCCCTCAACACATGCGTAGGCCCCACGGTAGGCCCCATGTTTATACCTTGATGCCAAGAGGAACATCTGAATGAGTAGTGTTCTGTAAAAAATAGCTGATAACTTCAAAATCAGGTCCATGCTTGAGAACAGAATAAAGGCCATAAGGTGTCATTCAGAGAACATAACTGATTCCTGTGGCTTCCAGAATGGGTTGATGGTATCAAAAGTGTTACAGATTGAGATGCCAAGTGGAGGCTAGGTCAGTGTCTGGAGATGCAAGGGAACAGCAGTGGCTGGAAACACAGCAAGAGGATGGCTGGGCTGTTGATGAAAAGCAGTTCATTTCTCCAGAAGCTTAATATATGGTGTATGCCACCTGCAGCTGTTTATAGTCAAATGGTAAGTTAAAAGAAGTGGATCAGGAAGTGTGAGGTGGCTCTGGGGTTCTCCTGATCACCAAGAGGAGAGCCCAGTGTAGAGCAGGCCCCAGTACAAGCCAAGGAGGCTCTGAAGGCCCAGCTCTGTCCTGCCAAAGCTGCACATATTTATTTTAACATGCAGGATCAGGAGTATGAGATGGCCCTTTTTCAAATCCAGCTGGAACTGGTGTCATTTCAATGGCTTTGCACCAATCCATGCCTCTGTGGCCTTGAGGAGGTCTGCTGTCCACATCAGTGAGAGATTAGGGCTGGGGCTGTGCTGGTCACCAGTACTGGAGGGATAATTAACATTCTTCATCAAGGTTGCAGAAGAGTGGCTGTGAGGCAGCAGCATCTGGGGTCTAAAGGCACTTGAATTGCAAATGGCATTTGTTCCGCTCTCCTTCAGCAGCCCTCTGGTGTGTGCGCAGCCACTGCAACAGCCACCTTTGTTAGCGAGAATGAGTGAATTCAGCATTCATTTTAGAGCATTAAAACTTCAGATGGCTTCCCCGGGGTGGCCGTTATGTGACGCAATTACACTGTTACCAAATCTTCACTGTTTTATTCTCGCAGGGTTTTCTCTGGGGTAAGTCAGGCTGAAAGCAACAGCTATTTACAAACATTACAGCCCTGGCTCTGGCATTTTGCCAGGGATTTCCATTAAGTGAAGGCTATGTTGAATAAAAAGACTGTGTCAAGGCCAATATACACCAGGTGGGGTTTCATTACACATCTTGGCTTTTATTGCCCTCATTTGACTGAAAGCAAATAACATTACCTCTCCTTAACAGAAGATTTAACTTGTATACAAGCCTGCTTTGATTTTTATTGCTTTTCCTTTTAGAATAAAGTGTTCAAGTTATGCATAGGTGTAAGCACCAGCAGACGCACCTGGGAGGTGTGCAGGCCTGATGCAAGCAGCTTGGTTGCACTGCAGCCAGGATGCTCACGCATGGACGGAAAGCTGTTCTGGCTTTGAGAGGGTTGCAGCGCTCACTTTCTTCTTTTGGTATCTTCCCTCCCAGTTTTCTTTATTTTGATTCTAATTCTTGCTTTCCTGTGAAATCTTCAAAATAACCTCCTGCCCTTCTTAGAACTATTCTTTAACCCGTTGTGCTTGAGTTTTCTGCTTTTAACACTAGCCACAACACCAAAAGCACCAAATGCACCCTCTCCAAGCACTGCAAGTGCAGCATGACCCCTATATACCCTATTGGTAACGCATGGGGTCCAGACTGCACAGCAGTGATAAGGTTCCCTTCTAGGGCTGGCAGTGCGTCTTTAATGGTCACCTTTGAATGTGGTAGAACCAGGGCATGCTCCCAAACTGCAGCAAGGTGTTTCTCCCATGCGTCTGAAAAATAAGCAAAAGGCAACTGTGAGGGTGAGGAAAGAGGAGGGGAAGAAGGCTTGGCCCGAGGTGTCCTTGTGCCAGATCTCCTGCTGTCACAACAAGAGCACCTCCGTGTCCCCTTCCTAAACATCACGATCTCCTGAATGATGCTCCAGCTCACCTTATACAGCTGCACCTCAGAGACCAGCACTGTTTTTAACCTTTAGGAAATCTGTGTTAGTAATGAGCAGGTACCACTTCTGCATGTCAGCCAGCGGGACTCTATTGTAGCCTCTTTTGGGCAGCCACAAGAGGGCAATAGGACCAAACTTACCTTCTCTGGATGAGATGTCCCGTCCAACTGAATGTAGGTGCGTGCAAAGCTCTTCTTGCAAGCTGCTGGACCCTCAGCAAAGTACAAGTGCAAAAAGCTGCCTGGAGCACAGGAGAAGCACCAGCAGGAGGGAGGCACTGCCAGTTTTGATGGACAAGGTTAGTGGGAGCTGCTTGCACACCTCTGAGTTTCAACATGGCATTCAGGAGGCATCTTCCAGCTCTGTTAGCTAAAGCCAACAAGCACATGGATTGATAAATGCCATCGACATACTAAAATAACTGTGTCCTTTCCCATATTGGTAGCTGAAGTAGTGTGTTCTCACCATAACGAACCCCAGTGGGAGCCAGATGAACGTTCACTTTGTGTAAGTATGCATCATAGCAGGGTTCAGCAATTTGCTGGATCAGAATAATGAAGAAACCTGCTATTTGCATAGAACATTGCTGTATTTTACTTCTGAACCTTCTATATAGCAACCTTTAAGCAAGGTCTGCTAAAGAGAGAAGTAGAGGCAAGGAAAAGAGGGAAAGCTGTACTTCTGTACATGCTACACACAGCATGCTGTGAAGGTAGCAAAAAGCATGGCTGTTGAATCCACATCAGCTCTGTGTGAACAGTTGTTCTGATAGTCCTCATTACCAAAGGGAAAATTAGTTCATGCTGTTAGAATTGTTATGAACTAGGGTTGTTAAAAAGCTGAGTTTATTATCCTGAAGCTGGACTGCATTTAAAAATGTTACTGAAGATTTTTCAGTCGCCTAATAATTTTATTAGGAACCACTTAAAAGATGAGCTGAAAATGTAGCAATGCCTGCACAACACAAACAAGGCTTGCCCTTCAGCATACAAAGCTACTGTGGTTTTATATTGAAGATTTATGTAAAGCAGCCATGGAGGTTAGAGATGCTGTTGACCTCCGCGTGAGAGCAGTGTTACTAACAGAGGTCAGCCCCACCAATACACTGCTGATTTCTGTAAAGACAAAAAGCCTGTGGGGTGAATATTCAACAGGTTAAAGGAAACTAGAGTGCACCAGGGGCTAGTGATCCAGCTCCAGACAGTTGCCTCAATCCAGACCAGGAGGTGTTCCCATCAAGTAGTCCGTATGCAGAAGCATGATGGTCTGAGTTTCTGCCCTCATGGATATGAGCTGCAGGTCCCAGTAGAAGCTGGAGGTTAAGCGTTCACCTTGGCTGACTTGGATAGAGTTCCCCACAGAGTAGGCACTGCTTTGGTCAGAGATGTTGCATCAACAAGGAAGAGTGCCAAGCTTCCCAGCTCCTTGCAAAACCCTTTCCTTGGAGGTGGTTTGTAAAGCAGCACAGATGAGCTCACACCAGCATGGTATTTTGGCTGCAGCATGGTAACTTATGCAAAGGAATGGAACATTGTACAACAGCTGCTCATTCCTCACAAAAAGCCCCTCCAGAACCAGGAGGGGTGCAACACCAGTTTTCCTGCTCTTTTGATGTTGGAGTTCAGGATAATCTGCTCACCACAAAAAAATGGGAGCCCCAGGTTGTGCCTGGAATTGCCAAGAGCCACATTGGCATGGCACAGCAGCACCAGAGTCCCTGCATGGGGTGGCACCAGCCCTGTGGATGGACAGCAGCCCAATGAGGGACACCAGCTCAGCACCCATCAGCTTGGGTGACCACAGCAAAGGCATTGCCTGATGTAAGGGATATGGCAGGGACAGCTGAGGAGGATTTCATTCCTTCAGCTGGATGATGGGAGGTCAGGACAGGCCACTGACCTTGTCAGCTGATCTCAGCGGGGAGAGCCTCGCATCGCTGACCAACAGACACCGAGCTGCCTCCTCACATCGGTGTCTAGGATTTCCTTGAGCACTGAGTTATGCAAAAGGTTTTGCTCCATTTCCCTCTATGGCTATCACATCACCTCATGGGTAAATTGCTGTGACAATTAGGGAGAATAATGGGAAGACGTGACACGTTCCTTTTACTTCAGCACTGTCTACTGAAAACTGTAACTAAAAGGTACTAGGCAGCTTCTTTCCTGCCTTTGGAATTTCATAGAGGGTGACATTGGAGCATTAAACAGGCAGAAATAATTATACTTGCACAGACTAAATTAAAAACAATGGGAGAAAGTGTACTATTTTCTTTGTAGCAGCCCTTGCCTGCAGCAGTTCTGTATGTTTCAGATAAATAGAATAGACACTGTGAAACCTTTTGGAAGCTAATCAAAACCTCTAACACGACAATAAAGTCTTCTCACAGCTGGAGCCAGAGAGCAGCATTAATATTTACTAACCATTGAGTATATTTACATGAAAGAGAGGATTCTCAGAGTATCTTTGATATGCAATTAAGGTATACACAAGGACCGGCAGGAAAATAAATCTTTTTTATCATGTCTGTGTTAATGTTTCTGGTAACTAATAATTATAAATGTACTTGCAAGATTCTTGCAATAGGGAGAGTTTTGCTGCAAACTTTATTCTCATCTGAGTACATCTTGAACTCAGTTGTGGCTTCTAAATTGTAGGACACAGAGGAGCGAAACCTAATGGTTTAAATTTGTATCAACGACGTCAACACACAGCTTGTCAACTAAGATAGAGTGTGTGAACTACAAATGTATTTCACACTTAAGTAACAGTAGCACTCAGCTGATGTGTAGGGCCAGAGAAAAACAGTTTGGTGAGCAAAATGCATACATTCTAACTGGGAAATAAGGAATTATATTCCCTTAGGTCCACACTTGCCTTTGTTGTCAGAGCCCAGTCTGAGATCTGCAGTGACAATGGTCAAGAGCTGTGAGAAGATCTTGTAGCCCACCAGAACAATGCGGGCTGGTGAGGTCCCATGGCTCTGCAGCACCAGGCACAGGAGCACACCAGTGCCACTCCTGCCCTTCAAAGGCAGTGTGTTCCACTGCACTGTCTTTTACTGGTAGGTAAGGACAAGTCAACCCATAAGTATCAGAGGTTTTTGATACGTTAACCATGTGATTTAACAGTGGATTTAAGCATTAAAGGAGGAGGAGGGAGGTACATCTTGTTGTCACAGTTCTATCCACATCATCCGCACAGTTGTGAGGGTTTTGCCAAAGAGGACTACATGCTAGATATGTTACATGCTAGAAATGCTAGAGAGACAGTTGTATTTGTATTGCATTTTTATCATCTGGTCTAACATATGTTAGTGGGCTTGTTTGTACACACAGATTCCATTGATTTACCTGAAGTTATCATGTTGGACTAAGCTACTGACATTTTGCACAGAGAAACCTCTCTATGGATGTGAAAACTTAGCTTGCAACCAGTGACATCAGTTCATGAGCATGTTTCCACATGAAATGACACTTGTTTAATTATAACAGAGTGGTACCGAATGTAGTTGAGGTTCAGTATCTCACATTGAAATGCTCTGGACACTCATTCCCACTTGTGCCAAGAAGCATCCAACTCTAGCATTGTTCTGCTAAGAGCCAAGAGAGTCTTTGGTGCACAATGATCTCAGGTTAATCCCATCATTCTAAGCATGTTGATATTCAATATTATGTATTTGTTGTTCATTTGAATTCGTGCTATAGGAATATCAATACAATATCCTATTTATCCCAGACCCCAAAAATGCTGAAAGATGGGAAAATAAAATCACAGAATCACCAAATATCGTCGGTGTTTGAAGAATGAAGGATTACCTACATCACCATGCCTTGTAATGTTTGAACTATAAAAAAATTGGCATGGACCTTGAAAAAACGCTGGTAATGGATCTGCTGGTCATGAGTGATTTCTTCAGCATCATTCAAGGCTCTGTTAGCAAAATGGTGTCAAACATACTGCTAGCAAAGTCTTGGGCTTTACCACTAGGAAAGGAGTTACTACGAGGGAAAATGAAAGAAATTCAAACATCCAATTTACTTATCTTTTTTGATTCTTTCTCTCAGCTTAGCTAATGCAAAGCCACTAGTATCAGAATCATGTTATTGGAATGAGTTTCACTTTCAGGTTGTCAGAGCTGCCGTATTACAGCTGCCAGCACTGCAGGAAGATATTTATTGCATGAAAAACAACAGTTCCCACTGGATTTGGAAAACAATATAATTGCAGTATATAATAGAGCATAAGTTTCATAAATGCTGGAGGTGACTGGCCTCTCTCCCACTCTGACTCCGTTTCCTTCTCCCCCCTCTGCTCCCCCAGGCTAGGTCTGGGACCACTCCAAGTCAGCAATGTTCTCTGCATGACAAACGTGCTGATGGATTGGAAGGATAACAGTATTAATTGCCAGCTTAAGCCTAAAACTGCAGAAGGGAATTGCTAGGCAGAGCTTGGGGTTGGATACAACCAGCTTTACCCCTTTGAAGCCAGGAATGACACCTAACATCATCAGGCTACCAGCATGCAGGGCAGGGCACCTGGTGCAGACCCCAGACTGATGTGACCACCCCAGAAGGCAGCATCACGTTGTTTTCATCTCCCCACACCAAAGATACCGATTTTTATTCAGGGGTAAGAAATGAAGGTGAGGCCTTGGAAGAGACTCACAGGTTTGGCTGAAGGACAAATAAATGACCATTCCTGAAAAGAAAGCAAATCTGAGTCCAGTTTGTACTTTGCCTTATCTTCTTTTCCAGCATTAGCCAACAGTCACTGCAAGCCACATTTTCCAGAAATAAATCACAGAGAGGAAAAAAAAAAAAAAAAAGGGCAAGAAATAGAAAAGTATAGCACCACTGAGCTGGTCAGAGATAAGGAAAGCGAGAGTCTAATTTTAGGCAGAGAGAAATGTTAAGAAAATTAATACATTCCTTGGGGGAAAAGAAGGAAAGTAACAAGGGTTGTTTAGACTGAAGGGAAGCCAAGAATGAAATCCTGGCCCCTAGGAACAACCCAGGGCTTGGCAGAATGTTTTCCAAAGGTTTGGAAGCACAGGGAGAACTCCCAAGCCTGAAAAGACAAGAGAAATGCATAGAAATGCTTTAGCTCTGAGGCTTAAGTAGGGAAGCAACCCAGAGGGTCCACAGGAGGATGCAGTCCTGGCCACAGCTCAGCAATGTGGTCCTTCCCTTGCAGTACCAGCCAAGTATCTCTTTCCCATTCCTGCACACAGGGACTTACACGTGTCAGACAAAAAGTGGAAGTGCTGGGATAGTTCAGCATCACCATACAGGGACCTCAGCAACTGCACTGTGGTGATGGAAATGAAGTCTGTCCCAAAGAGAATAAAGAAAACAGATACTCCAAAACAGAGGCCATTTCTGGGAAAAAAAAAGTGCTTATAGGAAAGGGGAGGTTTAGAAAAGTTGCTTGTGGCAAATGTGCAAGAGCCTTCCTATTCAGGGCTCAGTCAGCCTTATTTCAGAAGCATGAATTTTTGCAGAAGAAGATAGGTTTTTCAGACACAAAAGTCATCAAGACTCTAATTACATTTTTTTAGAGAGAGAATTTTGTTCCTATAGAGAAGCAGCACAAAGCACTCTTAAATGTGCTCAGAAGAAGTAGGTGATGAGTGCCTGAAGACTGAGCAGTCTCTATCTGCCAGCCTCTTCTAGACAAAGCTCCAAGTGCCAGTTTTGCTCCTTCTTGTGGCTAGAATTTACAGCCAAAGAGGAGAGACAGCCGTACTTAAGCTGCTAATCAGCTTTTGCTACTGGCACACTTTTAAAAGCTATCTGGGCAGGTAAGAGTGCACAAGAGGTCTGAGTGTGCCTAGGGCTGAATTTATGCTGACACTAGACTGTGCTGCCATGCACACAGCGAAGACAAGAGCTCTGCAGCTGCTGCCAATGAGCCCTGTGAGCTGTTTGTTTTGTCCACTGACTGTTTTTTTTTATCTATGCACCAACTAGGAGCTTCTCTGGTGAAGGGAGTTTGCCCGAAGCCACACTTCACAGTTATCAGTTCTGTTCTGAGGAGACATTAGTAAAAGGGTCAAAGGAGCTGTCACGCTAGATCTGACCAGTACTCGGACATTTATGGTATTCTGGATGTCTAGTGGCATGGGACAACCCAAAGTCTGATACTTTTATTTATATCCTCACCTTTCAGAGTTTGTATCTCTGTGAGTTTAGAGTGAGGTCATTCATATCCAAGCCCCAACAGGCATGGCTCTTTGACATCACATCTTTAGCTACATTGCATCCAAAATGGGAATGGTGGTCTGCCATCATTTCCCCAATACCTTGATATTCCCAGAGCAGAACAGAAACAATTCTACTATTTGCTGCCTGCATTTGAATAGCATTTTCCTAAGCTGCATTTGGCATCAAAATCAGTGGCCTCATAGCAAAATAAAAAATTTGCATTGCAACAGATTGACCTGGTGAGATTTGCCAACTGCTCTGACTGGGTCCAAAATCCTAAGGTCCCTCTTTGCTCGCAAAACATCTGGTTTGGAGAGCTTGTCACAGCATGCTGCAAGGGCGCAGCTAATTCATTTCTTAGCCACATGATCGTGCCTAATGCAGCACAGAGATAATAAAGCAGTTTCAGTCTGAAGCACTGGATCCCAGATTGGTAGGATGGATAAAACTGATTAAATCTGGGCCACATCACTCCATGGGGCAATTCATAATGTCAATGGGACATTAAACAGTAGGACTTGTCAAAGCTCACACCACCTACAGCCCATTGGAGTGTCTTTCTGTAAAGGTCCATGTCAGGCCATGTCATCGTAAAGAACCACCTCATAGAACACTGGGCAACACATGTGTTATCTAGAGCTGTACCCTTGCTCGGTTCACAGAGAAAGGCAGGGAGATAACCCACTGTGTACACAATGCTGATACCACCATGTATTTCACAAAATCCTCCGTCATTTTCCCAGGAAGAACTACTGGTGGGAGTTTCTAGATCTTGACTGAACCAGCATTTGCTTCACTCGTTCACTGGGCCATTTGGACATGGTTTCTAGGAAGACCAGCTCCCTGCTGCTGCTGCTACGTAAGCTGGTCTCTTGTTGAACCACGGGTGTTCCAGCTTGCCCCCACCATCTCTGAGATGTCTCTGCCACCACTATAGCATTAGGAAGCTTCTTCATGCACCTCAGCACCTCCACAGAGTTCACTGCTGTTAGAATTAGCTTAAAGGAAACTTGCAGACAGCCGTGATATCAGCCATTACCTCATTGAGGACATATAGCTGTAGTGCAGCAATTAGAGAACGCCACACAGCCTGGCCCACTGCCCTTGCAGCCCGGAAGCACCTTCTGTGTTTCTTCTCCTGAAGCAGAGAAGCAAGCTAGTAAAATACCATCACTCTTCCATTATTGCTTTTAGAATCTTCACCATTATTCCTACCTATGTATACAACCTTTGCTCACTGAAAGAACAGGCAAGATTTCTCTCTTTCTCTTCTCCCCCGATCCCGAACCCACAGCTCAGCCACACAGGTACTGCCAGAGCAGGGCACTTTCGAGTGTGAAAGACCAAGGGGAAAAGGAAAGCCCGTGGCTGGAGGCTGTTAGAAAGATGTGATTTCTCCAACCTGTTTGCGTGAAAGTCTCAAGGGTATTTAAGCCACGTGGTCTAAGGAGCCCAGCTGCTGCTCTGCTACTCTAGATAGAGGCAGACTCCAATATTAATGGGTATAATCCTGCCAATTTGCAGATTTCTTCATCTCTAAGTATTGCTCGATTGCATGCACAGTGCTGCAGCGCCTATTACCATCCCAAGGCCTCCTTTTGAGATGCTCCTCAGACAGCATACCACACGTCTGGATGGACAATTACCTCTGGTGACTGACACGAAGGAAGAGAGCTTAGGCAGTCATTAGCAAAGGCCTTCACTTCAACAATACATACTTGTGTATTCTTCCTTCCTAAGATGTAGCTTGTGAAGAGCAAGAGAGAAAGAAAGAGGGAGAGAAAGAAAGCAAGGGAGAAAGAGGAAGGAGAGAGCAGGCTTCTTTTCCCTCTGTAAACTGAAAGCTGTTTTCAATTTTTATGCTTTTTTGGCCTGAAGTACTGTACAATTCTTTTTGAAATAAATATATACACTGCTGTTTGATAAAAAGAAGAAGCTTGCTCTCTAGTGGCTGAATTTAAATAGCTCAGAAAACACAGGCTGAAAAAGAAAGGGAGTTTATCCAAAATGTGCCCAGTTCCTAATCTTTGTGCCCCTAAATATTTGCTCTTTGCCAATATTTACTATCAAATAACTATCTGTGATCAGTGTGATTCTATTTAGGGAAAACAAAGTGCATGGTATTAAGACCTAATCCCATGCAGTTCCTAGTTGGGAAAGGAAATTACTTCAGCATGTAAATGTTTCCTGACCCAGGAAGGGGCAGAGATGGGGTCTGAAGGATAAGCTGGCATAGGCTCCATGCTGATGGTACAAGGCCTTTGGTCATGTCAGAAGCCAGCCCTGCGCTTAGGCTGTTCCATCCACCACACTGTTTTCAAGCTGGGACTGGCTTGTGCCATCAGGTATCGCAGGATGGGAGGTTAAAGGACCGTGGGCCGCTAATGTCAGGAGAGCGCTGTGACTTTCCCTGTGCCTGTAGCAGGACCTGCATCCATCTCCAGCTGGAGGGCACCTTGCAAAGCAGTGTCAGGATGCAGACGAAAAAGCACAGTTTGCATTTCTATCTCTATTCCTGGTCTTTCACAGCGCAAAGATCCAGCCTGCTCCCCAGCCCTTCTATTTCCCATTGCTGAGATCTCCAGACTGCATGTAGCATGTGGGGCCAGGACTGTTTCTGAGAGGTGCTTCTCGCAGGGCAGTCAGTCCCACTGCCTTAGGGAGGTCAGCAGCAGGTTGTCTGTTTGCCACCGCTGTGTCACGTCTCTGCTTACAGCTTGGCTGGCAGAAAGAGCCAAGTGCCGCAGTGCTGTCAGTGTGATGGGATTAGCCAAGCAACAGTAATCAATCAGAGGTTTCCTATTAACAACTAGGGGGGAAAGGGGAAAACAAAGAAACAAGCCAAAGCCACAGCCTCAGTGAAGTCCAATCCCATCCATTTCTTAATTTTTTAGAGTGCTATTACTTGGAGGGGAGGCCTTATTTTCAACAGCCAGATGGAGAAGAGAACGAGGCAGATGAAAACGACAGCCGGGTCTCGAAGGCCCACCCGCTTGCGAGGCCCATTCCCAGGCAGAGTAATTGCCAATCAGAAGCAAACTGCTTTATAATTAAAGCACTGTATGAGCAAGGGGATGTCTGGGGCTTGCGCTTAATTGCTGTATGTTTCAAGGAAGCACAGAAGCACGGAGAGAGGGGCTGAAGTCAATGAGGGTTTTGCACTGAGCTAATCCAGGGCAGGGAAAGAACGATCTGCCACACAAACCTTGCTCTATCCTCTCAAGAAAGCATCTACACCACCTCCCCCATGCAGTCCTGCCCCTTCCACACACCTGGGGCAGGCTGGGGCACAACCAGGCCCTTAGGGGTCTCATTCCCAAAAGAAGAGCCCTGTGTGTGTTGTCACTATGGCTTGTGCAAGTTTGGGCCATGCCCCATCACTTCTTGCTGCTCTTGCTCCTGGCCTACTGCCCAGGTCTCATGCCATGCTGAGGAGCTCTCTCCAGCACACAAACCCAGTAAAGTTCTCACGCGGGTATTCTCCATTCTTCTCAACATTGTTCTCAGAAGGTGGGGGTAGGAGTTTGGCCACTATGCTGGAAATCCAGCCAGTGTGCTCTGGAAATCCCCTTTTACAGCTTAAAGCCAGAGAGAGACCACTATTATTTGATCTGGTCTCTAATACCTGTCTCATCAGGACTCCCAGGACTGATCTCTTCTTGACTGAGAGCTGTGCTTGGGAGTGTCCCTCCCCACAGAGAAGACGCTCTATTATTGGATATGACTTAAATTTTCACATTGAAAGAAATCATGCATATCCCCTACAGAATAAAAACATTCACACACCAGTCGTATTTCACCATTATGGCATTGCAGCATTTGGGATTTTTTTTAAGTTTGAGGTTAACGGTACTGTAAATGAGGAATAGAGAACCTATAGAGATTTAGAAATCATTTCTGAGTTTAACCGGAGATGAGGAAGTGACTAAGTTAGTTACTGGGGCTGTCTTTAACTACAGCGTCGTTTCCTATTACAAGCTAGTTCAGAGAGACAGGGCATCAAGTGGGTACCAGCCCCAGGTTCTGGGGCTCTTGGCAAATCCATAGCCTCCCCATTGACCACCATCCTCTTCCAGTTTCCTTTAGCACCAGCTGCCATGCCATGCTCTCCATGTACCATCATCTGGACCACACAGAGCAACTTAGTATATTGATATATTGTTGATAGTATAAATCCATCCTGGAAGAGATCACTAATCCGTCCCTCAGATGCAAAGTAGCAAGAATATTACTGAGCACAGAGTCAGTCTGATGTTGAGACTAAACAAACCAGAGTTACACTATTGGGACTGGTAAAATAAGACATTCTTCTTGGAAATCTTTACTTCAAACAGGCCTGAAAGGACAAAAATGTGTATCAGCACCCTTGTGCAGATATCAGAGCCCTTCCAAGGTGTGACAGCACCACATATTCCCCTTTCTCCCTATCATGCTTTCCTGGAGGCTTAGCATACTGGACTACTCTGTGACACTGGACTGCATTCTCCAGCTGCTCTGCTCCCCTTGCATGGAAGAGGATGTAGTGTAAAGACAGAAATTTATCACTGTGTCTGTTCTGATCTTTTACACAGTCTAGGGCTCAGTGGGCCTCCTGGAAGTGATAAAAGCTCCACCTTTAAAAAGTACACCACAAATGTTAAGTTACCTGTGAAGGGGAAACCACCTCAGCCTTGGTTGATTGTTCCAGAGACTACTGCACTCACTGTAAGAAAACAAATCTTATTTTGTCTTTATTTCCTTACTTTTGGCTTCCACCCACTGTTTTTTTTTCTGTTCATCTGCTAGAATGAAGAGCATTCTGCTGTCAGATATCCATCCTGATTCAGGTGGTGACAAGAAGAGACCAGTCCACTTCTCAACCTTCTTTCCCATGAGTAGGACAGAAGTAGGCCTTGGAGCCTTCCCTTTGTGCTTCTGCCGCTGTTCCCCAATCTGTGGCTTCATCAGACACATGCTGGAGCACATGTTTGCACCCAGATGAATAATCAAACTCTCTATGACCTGACCTCTTTGTTATCTGCCCCTTAGCCATCTTCTGGTACTGTTTGCAGATGTCATCAGGAATGTGCCTTTGTTCCACAACATCAATAATGCTCAATAGAAGCACAGTTTCTGGACAGCGATTTGGCTATGGTTTGATTTCAAGCAGACACTGGAGAGAAATTTATTGCTGTTTAGACAACAAAGAAAGTAGGTCTTTCATACGGGATGGAAGATTGCACCTCGGAGGCAGTGATACTAGAAGGGACGTGACACAAAGAAACAGCTCCCTGGGATGCTGTGACCATTGCTAATGATATCTGATACCTTTTAAAAGATGAGAAAGAGTACATATTGCCTACTCTGGAGGTAGAAATCTGGCAGGGTTAGCCTGAAACTGGGCTCACCTACTGGCTTTCCCTCAAGGGCAACCCCTCCTGCCTACAGGCTGTAGAGCAAATTGAATGAGGGGGATGTGCCCAGTGAAGTCTCCCCTCACCTCTGAGGCTGGACACACTGTTCCAGGTGAAAAGTGAAGCCCTCTCAGCTGCTGAAATGCCTCTTATGCACCTCATAGTGCATTCAGAAGCTGGCAGGAACGGCAAGTGGATCAGGAGGGAGGGGGCTTTGTTAGTGCAACGTGACGGGAGTAGGAATTACACAGCACCACGCTTTGATGTCTCCCCCAATGAAGTTCTCAGAAAAAAGTTTTCTGATTTCCTTTCTGGCATTGTTACACAACTAGATTAGATTTTGCCTACGGACAGCTCAACCCAGGCTTTACCAAAACCTAAGGCTCTCTGAACAGGGCATGCTGGAAGTTCGTTAATGTAAGTTACATTTCAGCAAAGCTGAATGTTCCATAAAGCGGCTTTTTCTGAGCAGTGTTGAATCTGAATGAACTCCTCTTTTGACTCAGCTTTCTTTCCCTGGAATCTAAGACCTTATGTCCCTTTTTTTTTTTAAAGGGACTTAGTTCCCTTCTCACTGAAAGTGAAATCAGGGCTGATTAATTCTGTTGACTTGGGTGCTGTACTGCGAACAGGAGATGTCTTTTAGGGTAGCTCAAACTCCTTTTAAAAGTGTATCTAAGGAAGAAAAGTGAATGATGAGGTTGTTCTTATGTATTCTTAGTGTTGCTAGGGAAACCATTTCCTGCCTGTATTTATCCCAATTCATCTCTTTTTTCAGGGAGGGGAGGAAAACCTTCCAAAATAAACAGACAATACTCTGGAATGAAGGTGCTTATTAATGAGACAGGGTACCCTTGAGATACGCAGCATGGGATCTGGTACTTTTCCAGTCGAGTCCACTAGTTGAAATGCATCCCAAATTAATAGCTACTTAAAAAAAAAAAAAAGTTATAATGAATGGTCGGTATTGCTGGTGGTCTGTGTCTAGTTCCTCTTGGACTGGGGTGTATCTGGAAAAAAAAGGCATTAATCAGTATTGATGTGTGCAACTGCTCCTTGAAATCTCTTTCTACCTCAAGTCGGTTCTTCCAGACCAGACTTGGCCCAAGTCTGAAAATCACTGACAGGGCTTGTCAATGCTGCAAGAAGAGGGAAGCATTGCAGTGAGGGCCTTGCCAGAGCACCTTGCAGAGGACCTGAATCCCAGGTAGGACCCACAACACAACTGCCTGCCACAGACTGACTTAATGTGGACAGGATCCTTGATCCTTGAAGGTAAACTCAATATATCCTTCGAAGAATAGTAGAGATGGGAAGAAATGTGTGTCTCTGCCATTGGATCAGTGGGAGTGACCACGTTTGAGAAAGGACACACATCACTTTTCCTCTTCCCAAGGATGAGTTAGTTCAGTGCTGAAGGGGGGTGATTAGACTCTTGTTTATGATATTAACCTAGGTCTCAGTTTCTCACTTTTCACGTGCTCTGTGTTCTCAGACCATGACAAGTGGGTAATAGCACTTCTCTTTCTCACAGAGTGGTAAATAAAGACAAGACTGAGGCACAGAAATATCTTCTTGATGACTAAAACCATACTTACAGTGACATCTTACTCTGTGCTGTCAAAAATGACAGCACTGTAATTATCCTCCTGCCTTCCGTCCCCAACAGACAGCACACCACTCTGTGTTCTGTTAGTCTCTGTCAGAAAGAAGTTCTCTCAAATGGGATCCCCCTTTCTGCAGATATGGAGGTCCACCCTGTCCTGGAGAAAATGTAGCTCTGGGGCCCTTAGGTGGAGATGTGCATGCAGATCCCATGCAAACCAGATTTACATCGCAACATAAACAAACAAGCACAAGTGTGAGGACCGGACTACCACCACAAGCTTACCACCAGCATTTCCTCTGGGGCTACCATGGAGTAACGCTGGAGGCAAAAGCCATTGATCATAGGGCCAGCAGGAGGGAAGGCAGAGTGGAGAAAACGCTAAAAAGGCTTGTCTTTTTTCATCTTTGTTTAGGTGCTCATCTCTTTCTGCTGTGTTTTCCATTTTGCTGCCTTAAACATTCCTTGTCATGTCAGAGCAGGAGTTCAGTGAGAAAACTCTCATCAAGAAGATTATATGCAAATACATTAAAATCAAGACAGATTGCTGGAGATGTATGTTTTGGATCCTGTGGGTGTGTTTGGCCTGTAGCTTTTCAACTGCAGCACACTTGTTAGGATGAAAACCTAGCCCTGTAAAAGCCAGGGGCATTTTTCCAGTGTCTGTGGTGGATTCAGGAGGCAGCTCCTCATGTTCAGCACCCAGAGAGGCGGTGAATGCTCCGTCACTGGAGACATCCAAGGTCAAGCTGGACAGGGCTCTGAGCAACCTGATCTAGCTGTAGGTGACCCTGTTCATTGCAGAGGAGTTGGACTTTAAGGGTCCAAACTTTAAGGGTCCCTTCCGACCCAAACGATGCTATGATTCTGTTATTTGACCCAAGTGTTGCTGCTGACCTGGGAAGGAGGTGGCTTGTCTTGTGGGCAACCAGGGTTTGCAGAACCTCAAGATGGGAAATGAAGATGGGATGATGAAAGTTTGGAGAGGAACACCAGAACATTCTGCAATTTCTTCTTATTTCCTGAAAGTGTGATCTAGTGCACAATCAAATCCCTCTGAGGCCTATACCCGGCCTGTGAAAGACATGCTCTCAAAACAGCACAGACTTCTGCAAAGGCCTTTTTCTGTTTTTGGAAGGTCTTGATTTGTCTTGATTGCCAGCAAACATAGACTCTATCTCATTAAGCCAGAAGAGTGGCGACAGTCTTTAAATGATCAACTTGTAAACAAATCTAAATTAATAAGATAAAGTGGTTTCATGGAGATGGGCCATTCATTTGAAGATGTCCCAGATTGGGTTAAATTAGGCAGCTTCACCACACCCATTCATGTGAGATAGCTCTGAGAGATAGCTGAGCACTTATTTAAACCCAAAACAAAAGCAAACACAGAGCTGCTCTAAATTCTGGGCAGATCACATTGGTCAAGGGTGGAGTTGCTACATGTTTTCTTGGAGGATGAGACTCCCTTCCCATGCCCTGGGCTGGTGATTGTTGCCCCAGGGGCAGTGACCCAAGGTTCAGCACAGGGAATGAGCAGCCAGGGGCAGGGGCGGCAGGAAGTTTCTCCACCTGGCTTGGTGAAGGGGAAGGCACAAGGTGCTGCATCCCGAGCATCATATTGAGGCTGGGCTGGGTGAGGGGAAGGAGCAGTGAGGCAACATGCAGGAGCCGACCTGTTGGACTTGGATCGGAAAACACAACTGCCTTGTAGCTCTGCTGGCTCAGGGTGAGAAAAAACTCCTGCTTCCTAACCCAGGGAAATCTGGGTATGCACACAGCAATTCCAGCTGCAGAGACTTTTTGTCAGCTTATTTCTGAGTAGAGCGTAGCTCTTAGCTGCTTCACAGACAACACTTTTGGAGACCTCAACTGCAGTGCCACCACGTCAGCCTGGCTCAGTGCCAGGTGGTCGAGAGCATACCCAGAGTATTCGGCTCTTGGGACTTACAAAGGAAGCCTGGCACCTCCTGATGCCTGGCTGTGTCTCAGGAAAACAACCAGTATGCTCTTGTAAGTAAACACTATTGACCTAACCTTATTGTACTTTGCACCTCCTGCTTACAACAACCTGCACAATGTTCAGGTCTCAAAGATATCTGGATCAAAAAAACGTTTGGAAGGACACGTTTGATCTGGTTACAGCACAGATTTTGGTCCCAACTATTTATTTTAAGGAAATATTACGAATACAGTGTATTTTGAGTACACAGTATTTAACTATTTACTGGCTTCTGTTTTGTGGTATTTAGAGTCTGTCTCTTGACAGCATTATTGCTGCAACTTTCTGCTGATTGGTCAGTGGAAGGATAAAGTGCCATTACAGTTTCTTCCCAACGCGCAGAATTATTCTGTTAATTAAAGAAATATAAAATTCATGTGTGATGCTAAAGATCACCTCTGCAACTCTGAAAGCACACTGGCCTTAAATCAGCTGTGTAATGATGGGATAATTTTCTTGGCCTCTTGAAACTGAGGCTTATACAGTCCATTATAAGAAGGAAATGTCATCTTATGATTTAGCTGAAGGTGATGTCAGACAGTATGGTCTATAATTTAGGCCAGATTTCCAATAACATTTTGATGTGATGTCTCTGACCATATGGACTTGAATGGTCTTTATCTCCTGAGCACCCTTAAGCACAGGGTGCTGAAATAGCTGGAGATGCCATAGGAGCAGCTCACAGTCTCTCTGCCCTGTGCATCAACTCTGGCTGTCAAAACAACAGGTGGCATTCCCTGTATTTGCATGGCTAACAGCTGTGCACACAGCGCCCTGACCAGACCTGAGCAACAGAGAATAGGAAGCGTGCCCTGCTCACACGCACCTCTCCGAGGAAAAAACATCAGGAAAACCGAGGTTTTTGAACGTGTGAAGGCAGTAGGGTAGAGTTACCCCGGATAAACACACACCTGCAGAGAAACAGGCTGCTATATCCAGAGCATCAGAGGTTTAATGCAAAATGTTGCAGGAAATAAAATAATTTGCATCACTTAGGTACTGCAAATTTAAAGTTTCCTTTGAATAAAAGTAGAGGCAATAGAACTTTAAATTTCACATTCCACTTTCCCTGGTTGTGCATAATATTAGCACATAATAGAGGCGTACATTGTTTTTGAAAGGAGTAAAGATACACAAACCAAACGCCAGCCACAAGATCTCAGGGGAGAACATTTCACTTGCCCTCTGCCTCCACGACCTCTGCTGGAAAGCCCATTTCACCAGCGTCCTGAATGCAACTGGCCCGTGCTGTGTGCCCGGGAAATCACTGATAGGACCATCCTCCAGCCCCTGTGTCATGTGCAGGACCACCACCCACCAGCTCAGGCTGCCCAGGACCCCATCCAACCTGACCTTGAGTGCCTCCAGGGACGGGGCACCCACAAGTTTCTCTGGGCAGCCTGTTGCTGTGCTTCGCCACCCTCAAAGTAAATGATTTCTTCCTAATATCTAATCTAAATCTCCCTTTTTTTAGTTTAAAGCCATCACTCCTTTCTTGGCTCTACATTTCCTGATAAAAAGTCCCTCCCCACCTTTTCTCTAAGCCTCTATTAGGTACTGGAAGGCCACTATAAGGTCTCCCTAAGTCCAGAGCGTAAGTAAATCTCTGTGGCAAGGAGGTGCTTGCACAAGATCTGGGGAGGAGGGAAGACAAAAACCCACAGGGAGGCACACCAAGCCACTGCTGGTTGCAGTGTCAGTGCAAAGATCACAGAAAATGGGAGCATTTCCAGAAAGGGCACAGGCTGCGTCATTCGTCTCTGATACTCTTATACAGCTGCTGCTTAAGCCAGTCCTTGTCATGCCATGGTTCCCTGATAGTATCAGGAACTACATGCACATTTGTCAAAACAGGATGACATCTAAAGATAGCGTTGAACCAAAAGGGAAGGAATTTAAAAGAAAACAAGTCACCATAGTTACAGGGTAGGGTAAGAAATGTGTTCCCTATGTGTGGAAATCTGACTTTGGCCACCTTTGCCAATACGGACTCCTAAAACAGCATTCATCTGTGCCCAGCCAGTGAAAGGAAAGTGAAGGAGTCCCAGCAATAAAAGTGAAGATGTTTTAATGGTCAAGGCTGCATAAGGCAGCTGTTACAGATCCAGTACTGCTGCAGATGCCCAGGGCTTGGCCCTGGGGCCAGGGGCTTTTGGTTACAGCACACAGTACCAGGAATGCAGGTGAACACAGAAAAACCTCCACCCCAAGGCCAGACAGATCCAGCAGCCCTTCAGGCAGCCTGGCCTAGTCTTTGCCACAGCTCCGAGCCACAGTTCAGCAATGTGCCAAAGCCAGCCTTAGCCCTGTGCCAGGTTAAATGCCATGTGGTGCAAAGCTGGGATAAATCAGCTCTGGCTGCTCACACGAGCTTAGAAACACTGCTGGGTTAACCTGGCATAGTGCTGGATGAGGCCCCACTTGACTCACCACTGTTCAAGGCACAGGGAAAAAGTGGCAGGGATGCTCCATCTCTCTCACCACTCTGGTATGTGGCCTTCTTGGCACATCAGTGGGCCCAGGTCTGACCTGGAGAAGGGTTTCTCCTGCACCATGCAGTCTGAGAAGTTACCTTATGTCTCTAGAGCACTTTGACATTGCAGGTACCACTATGCCTCTCATGCATAGGGCTTCTGGTGCAGATGCAAGCTGGCTGTGATACCAAAGGAAAAACACACTAGAAAAATCTGTCTGTTCAGGCAAATCCAGAGCAAGTCCTTGATCTTTCTTGAACACCAGGAAGCACTTATTTTCTGTGAGGATGGCTGAGCACTGGCACAGGCTGCCCACGGGCTGTGGAGCTCCTCCTTGGAGCTCTTCAGAAGCCACCTGAACGTGGTCCTGGGCACCCTGCTGTGAGTGTCCCTGCTCGGGCAGGGGTTGGGCTGAGTGAAGTCAGAGGTCCCTTCCAACCTCAGCCACTCTGGGATTCTGTCTTCTTTTTCCTGCCTTCCGTTTACTTTTTTTTCAAACCTCACAAGCACTCAGGAACCACGGTATCCACTCTGGCTCCTGCTTTGGTGACTTTGGAAAGGAAGCTCCTACACATCCTCTAGCTCCTGAATTCTTCATTTAGTGTTTTGGGTGGTGCGATGGTCTCTCCCACAGCAGCCCGTGGCAGGCTATGACTGGATGGGGTTTCCTACACTGTTTGCAACACTCTGGAGGTGACAAATTTATACGCAAGCATCATTTCCACACTGAGCTCAAAATAGTGTCATACAGCCAAACTGTGATGAACTGATGGAAGTTTGTTCTGATGATGTAATCTTGGTTGTGTTAGGTAACACTGAAGGGTGGCATTGCCATGGAAACAGATTTTGCAATCCTCCCTTTCCTAGCTTACTCATGCATTTAAAGTTAAATTAGGCTGTATCGACCCTTTTATTTTCAGTGCAGTCCATCTTTGTGTTTCTGACTGTTCTCTGTCTCCTTACTACTAAGGAATGGTGTATCCTGCAAGTTTTGTTCTTACTGCACACAGGTAGCAGACAAAAGCAACTGGCTCGATAAACAGCAGCAGTGATAAAATTACCACATAGAGAGTTTACAACTGTGCCTCACTCTCCAACCAGTGGTGGGTTTCTCCATGTGTATGAGGAAGGGCACTAAAGGTGCTTTAGCCCTCTAAAACGTGCGTCTGTTAATGCCAGCCAGTTCTGGGACTGTTCTGATGTCCCTCATCCTTTCTCCCAAATGCTAAATCATCATTTCTGCTATCTAGACATCAACCAGCTTTTTTTCAAAACTCAGCTTCAGCTTCCACTTCAAAAACCCCTTCAGCTTTCACTTCCCATCTCTTCTGACATCATCCCTTCGAGTATCTCTCCATCCATCACAGAGCTCAGCCAGAGGAAGTCCTAGCAAATGAAGCAACAGACAAGGAACTTTCCCAGAATATCTTCGTCTGTTGCAAATAAGTCAGCCTGTGAAATGCAATGGAAAAGGACAACATTTCTGCTGTTTTTCATTTGCTAAACACCTTCAAAACATGAGTTAAAACTACAAATGGTTGTACTGTGTATAATAGAACCGAAGGGATGACTGAGGTTACAAACAGCTTTTATTGCTTACATGTGGTCACTGTGTAATGTAAAATGCCCAACCATTTATTTCCTCAAATCAGTTATATCAATACATCAGAAGGCAATGGGCATTTTGCATTTTTTCAGAACTATGTTGCAATACACTTTTTAGCCAGGAAATTTATCAGAAGTATTTACAGTTGGTTGAAAGTTCAAAGGGGCAAGATAGGAATGCAGATTAACTGGAAATCTAAACAAATGTAAAGGAAAATAAGGATCAGATTCCATAAACCTTCTAGTCTACATTGCAAGCGTAACAAATGTTCCTGATTTGTGCTGGTTGTTAAAGAAGTGTAAATTCCATGATAAATTGATGTAGCTCCTGGGATGAATAAAATCAATAATGTAATAACACTGAGTTAATACCAAGCTGACATTGATTGAGAATGAGTGCATCGAATTTGAGGTCTCCTTCCATGCACAGGGAGATACTAGTAAATCAGAGCCAGATTGCCAATTAAACTTTGTTATTTCAGGGCAGAGTAGAATAGAATAATGCATGATGAAGAGAGTATGTTGAGAGTAAAATTATTCAGGTGGAAGCTGAGTATTTAGAGAGTCTGTGATTCCTGAACAGGAGCATTTGAAGAAGTCAGTAATGCTCACAGGAGTCTTATGGAACATGATGTTTATGATATCTTTTCCCGTAACTACTTGTATACAAAGGCAGTGGGGCTGCATTAGAAGCAAAAGAACTTCACCCCAAAGAATGGAGCTCCATTTCACAGATTAGACTTTGCAGTTTATCTCTGATTTAGATATATATTATTGCATTCACTTAGCATACAGTGAAATTGGAAATAAACTGTAAACCAGGTTTAAAGAATGTTCGCTTTATTATGATAAATGAAACACATTTGTTTTGAGGCAGGGAATCATAGAATGGCCTAGGGTGAATCGAGCTCCAACCCTCTGCCATGGGGCAGGGCTGCCACCCACCAGACCAGGCTGCCCGGGGCCCCACTGAACCTGACCTTGAATGCCTCCAGGGAAGGGAAAATGATGCACTGCCTGCCTCCGTGAGGGGATCCTTCGTGTCCAGGGTTTGTAGCAGCCCCAGCCTCTCTCTGACAGCTGTGCTGGGATCTGCACTTCATGGACAACTGTGATAAATAATTATTTGACCAAACTTGTCAAATCGTCTTCTGCAGCTGTACACCTAGATGTATTGGAGCAGTGGAGGTTTTCACAGGATGACCATCTGACCTCGCTTCTACCTGATCCCCAGCAAGCTCAGTCACCAGCTTTAGTATCAATGGGAGATGAGCCCTACATACTCCTCCACGTTTCATGTCAGACATCAGTGTCCTCTAATTACAATTCATTGTTGTGTATAACTTCAGAGGCTGATAAGTAATGAGGGAGAGAAGATGTCTGACAGAGATGCCCTTGAAATAAGATATTCTAACGATATCATGTCGGAATCAAGAGAAGCACATTATCCTCAAGTTTGTGTGAATGAACTGGGGTTATTTGGCAGCTCTGTAACTCATTCAGCTTTTTTATCCTCAGAGTGAAACACCAAACCCATTCATTATAGTTGGCTCCAGGGCTCCTGGGAGCCACCCTGAAAGCTCTCCATCTTCAGCACAGACAGCTAATCTGGACAAATCATTTCAAACAGTTTAAGAAACCATCTGACCCCAGCTTCCCCCAAGGAAAATAACTGAAGGTCAGAGGGACATCTTGGTGTGTATCTGTGGAGAATATAAATTGAGTTGTTTATTCCTTCTCTCTGGAGCCTGTGCAAGGTTCAAATTCAGTTTATAAGCTTATCACCAACATTCATTTTATACAGTACCTTAAACATAAACTCCCACTCAGTCCGATCAAAGCCTTTCCAGCGTGAAGCAGTCGAGCCACAGTCGGTTCCCTTGTTCAGTTAGCCAAGTCAATGTTCTTAATCAGTATAAAAACATGAGGAGTCAAATGGTGGTTTTTAATAAAATGGGTTTGATCCGCTTCCAAGGAGGTGGCAGAGGTCTGTGGAAAGAAACATTCCTGCCAGTTCCTACAGAATGTGTGTGAGCCCAGCTGCGAGGGACCCCACGGCTCAGCAATGCCTACACTCATTCCCTAATATGAAGGGCGCATCCCAGAAGCCCCTTACTCTAATGCACTTCCAGTCTGAACTCTTGGAGTTTCCTACTCCCAAAAACTCATTTATCTCAGCTCCTTCCACTGGAAAATAATCATGCCCCTGGGCTTTGCCAGAGATCAAAGAATGATTGCTCCAGTTGTCTCAGTTTCAAAATCTATTGCTTCTTTAGATTCTGTTGCTGCTTATTCAGACAAAGCAGCTCTATGCTGAAAGGAAAGTCCACAGCAGCTGTGGATTAGAGACAAGGAGATGTATAGGAAGTGATGCACACAGGACATCCTGGATATTCACTCAGCTGGTTTAGTGAGTGTGGAGGTAACCCGGGACCACTGCCCCTCTGATAGCACAACTGGCTGGAAGATAATTCCCTCTTTTGAACTTAGCGACATAGAGTTGGTTCTTTCAGAGTGTGAGAGAAGCTCACTGAAGCCTGCAGCCCTACCAAGCACAGACAAAGGAAAGAACATGTCCTGGACTGTTTGAGCCAGACTGCTGATCATCCTGAGCAAAATGGGAAATCACTCCTACCAGGGGTCAAGGCTTCAGTGTAATTCGGAGGTGTCACACAGCTGGATCTCTCGGCATTACAAAGTAGAAGAATCAGGACAATGCTGTCCTGTAATCGGGTCCCTGATAGTCTCCCAGCCTTTCTAAATTTTCTGTGCTATAAATTATGTTATTCCCAAAAATTTCAAACACTGACTGCCGGAAACCATTCTACTGCCATGAGACTAGCTCAGCTGTCTGTCTCTAAATGGCTGAAATAAAGATCACTGAGAAATATTCATAGCACAGAGAGTAAGATCCAGTGGGGAAAATGAGGCTGTAATGAAATAAAATGATTCTTTGGATTAGCTCTGGACTTCAAATATCTAGGGCCCAAAAATTAATGTGAATTAAATTCCAATCCATGCAATTAAGTTACAGTAAGAGGGCAGCAGGGCCATTTTAGATTCATGTACTGGGAAAAAAGACATAACTAATGAAGATGCACTTTTGCATTCATGACGTCCTCTCCTTAATCCAAAAGACTGTCAGCAGAAGTTAGCATTAAAACCAAGGTAACTGAGATTGTTTGAGCAAGACAGCTTACTGACATGACCTATTCACACAGAATAGTCATCAGCAAACATTTCAGCTTGGAAAACCAGTCAAATTTGGCAGGAGGAGCCTTTATTCCCCTTGGAACTGTGCTTAAAACTAAGCATCCCTTGCAGGCATCAGTTCTATTGGACACATCGCCGTCCCAAGGAGTTTAATCCTTAAAGCCATAATCTCTTAGGGATATTCAGATTGGATATCAGGAACAATTTTTTCTCAGAAGGAGTGGTGAGGCATTGGCACAGGCTGCCCAGGGAAGTGATGGAGTCACCGTCCCTGGAGGTGTTCAAGAAACATGTAGATGTGGCACTGAGGGAGGCGGTTAGTTGGCATGATGGGAATGGGCTGACAGTTGGACTTGGCGTTCTTAGAGGTCTTTTCCAACCTTAATGATTCTATCATAACTTGGGCAGATTCCTCTCTTGCTGAGAAGCCACTGAGAGGCAGGAGGGAAATGTTCACACGCATCAGTGCAGGGAGTGGACTGATAGGAAGGAACCTCCAACCAGCTTGTTGGAGTGGGGAGGAAGATGGCATGTAACAGAAGATTTACATTTCCATTTACTTATATTTTATAACACATATGGTTTCTGCATCTGAAAAAATGCAATCCTTTTCAAGCAGTTGTAATAAAAGACAGGGGAAGTAGCTGAGCCATCATACCCATCTGCTGTGAGCTGTAACAATTCAGACAAGCGGGATGACTCCCAAAAAGCCACTATGCTGAGCATTACCCCAGTCACAAAATAAAAGCAGGAAGAAGAAAGCAGCTGAAATCATCAGATATTCCACCCTTTTGAAAATAGGAGCAATTTCTTTGGTTCCTAAAGACAGACTTACGATCAAATTTTTGCACCCATTTGTCAGAGCCTTAATTTATTAACCTAGTAATATCCTGTGAGAAATCTCTAGTTCCAGGAACCACATGGATCATCTCAATTTTCAAGATCATCTCTGTATTCTATTTCTGTCTTTATGTCACTATCACTTTCATAAATAGAGGTTTCTGGTTGATTTTCTTCTTTTTTTCTCCAAATCTCCAGCAGAGAGTGGGATTGGGTAGATACACATGGAAGCAGCCAAATCTCAAACCTCTCCCCAGGATGTTGGTTATCTGCTGGCAATTTGTTCTCTCTTCAACCATGCTACACCATATGTGTAAGTCTACAGAAGTTTACATGCAGTGTCTACAGTGTATAAGTGTCTAAAGGAAAAGGTAAGCACATTACTAGTGAAAGAAATAGAAATGAAGCAACATTATCTCTCATTTCTGCCTTGTTCACTGTCTGTCAAACATGTTCTTTGTACATCCTCCTCTCTTATCACTACACAGTGACAGACAACTCAGATTTTCACTCTGCAAGCCTGACAACCCTTACCACCAGACTCCCATCTTGACACAGTCCATTTCACAGAATCACAGAATCACAGAATCACAGAATGGTAGGGGTTGGAAGGGACCTCCAGAGATCATCTAGTCCAACCCCCCTGCCAAAGCAGGCTCCCTAGACCAGGTTGCA
>JANHGO010001712.1:0-32937 GCA_024606505.1 Aquila spilogaster
TGTAATAAAGGGAATACCTGCTTGACATAACTCATTGGAGTGTCAAGTTACTTTGTCGGATTTCTCGGCATCACCCCTATCTTAAAAATGGGAGTAATGTTTCCCTTTTTCCAGTCACCAGGGATTTCATCCGACAGCCATGATTTTTCAAATATGATGGAGAGCAGCTCTGCAACCATCAACCATCTCTCTCAGAACCCTGGGATGCATATCATCTGGCCTCATGGACTTATGTACATTCAGTTTCATGAGGAGGTCTCGGACTTGTTCCGCTGTTATAGTGGGACAGAATTTGCTCCTCTCACTCACACCTAGAGGATCAGGGTCCTGGCAGACATGAGGAGACTGGCCATGAGTGAAGACCAAGGCAAAACACTTCTTGAGCACCTCAACTTTTTCCATGTCTGAGGAAGCCAGTCCTTCATCCTCGTTAATCAGAGGGGGAACACTGTCCTTGGTCTGTCTCTTCCTGCCTGTGTACCTGTAGAACCCCTTGTTATTTTTCACTTCCCTCACCAAGTTCAGCTCCATCTGTGCCTTGGCTTTCCTGATCTTATCTCTGCACATGTGGACAACATCCTTGTATTCTTCCCAGGCTACACAACGCTGCTTCCATTTCCTGTACATCTCTCTTTTCCCTCAGTTTAAGCTACAGGTCCTTGCTCAGCCATGCCAGTCACCCGCCTCCTGCACTCAATTTCTTCTGCTAGAGTATGGAGAGCTCTTGTGCTTGCAGAAGGGTGTCCTTAAAGAGCTGTCAGCTCTGTTCTGTTCCTATGCCCTTCAGGACAGTTTCCCAGGAGAACCCATCCAGCAGTTCTTTGAGCAGCCAAAAGTTTGCTCTCCTGAAGTTCAGGGTCCTGACTACTTTTTGCCAGGTCGGCATTCCTCCAGATCACAGACTCCACCAGGGCATGATCACTGCAGTCCAGGCTGCCTCCAATGTTAACCTCTCTAATGCTCTCCTCTGCATTGGTGAGCACCAGGTCCAATAAGGCTTCACCTCAGGTTGGTCTGTCTAGTACCTGGACCAGGATTTTTGAATGGCGTGTAACAGCAAACATGTCATATGTATATGAGCAGTCTAGTGTAGAGCCATTATCTGATTTATTGGTGCAGATATTACTTAAGCAAATTGAGAATTTGTGTTTTCAGTAATAAAAAAATAGACCTAAGAACACTTTAAAATTCTACATATATTTTTCGGATCAGCCTTTTTGGAAGGGAGTGGTCATTAGCCTCATGAAAACTTACTTTGAGAGAGCTCTTTCTCTGGGGGATTTTGTCATTTTATACCAACCTTGTGCTGCATGCCAGATTTATCTGATGATGTGAAGTCTCTGATATGACTGTGGCGAGCAATAACAGCTGCCCTTTACCAGGTATTCCAAGAGAGCCTCTTGTAGTAATACTTAACACTACATATTTCACTATAAGGTTATAAACATAACTGAAATATTTATACTGTAATTTAGCTCAAATATTTTAAAGGTTAATGGCTCCACGAAGTGTCGTATCAGGTAAACCTAGAAAAGCAAATATCTTGAAAAATAATCACAGAATCACTGGAGTGTTTTGGTCAGAAGAAGAGCTTTGAGTATGACCTGGTCCAACCTCCTTGAAAGACCAGTCAGAGCAGGTGACTTAAGGATTTATCCATTCAGGTTTTGAATATCTTTATGGGTTGAGTTTTCACAGCCACTCTGGGCAACTATTCCTATGGTGCGTGCTTAACTACACTACAAATAAATTTGCTCATTTCTTACGTGTCACAGGATTTTAGTTTGCCATTTTCTACCTATCTTCTCATAAACATTATTTTGTCTATCTTTTATAGAGAATTTAATATAGACATTGTTACTGAAGACAAAACTAAAGCTTTATGGAACCACTAAGGATAGGTATAAAGACCTTTATAGTAAAACACACAGAAGACTGAAATAAACTTCAAAGGAAAAGCAATTTTTTTTTTAATTCATGCAACACTTTAAGGTACTTGAAACGAACCAGAAAATTTGTAGAACATAGTGTGGATGCAGAAAGTCGACACAGAATATTACACTCAAGAAAAACAAAGCTATTTGAAATTCTATTCCACAAGCACACAGACTTTGAAAAGGTTAGGTCTACCTTGATATGAAAACCAGAGAACTGCAGGAATCCCTAACAGCATGAGACATTCCATAATATCAGGGTGGTTTCTCAGCTATGCTGGACTCTAAAGAAACTGTAACAATCTCTCAAAGTTCTAAAATACCACTGAAAAAATACTGTGTCACAATTTTGGCTGGAATTAATTTTCTTCATGATGGCTGGTATGATGCCATGTTTTGGATATAAGAGAAAAATAATGTTGAGAATGCACTGATGCTTCTGTAGTTCCAGAGCAGTATTTACACAGATCCAAGGACTTTTCAGCTTCTCTCATTGCCCTGCCAGAAAGAAGCTGGTGTTGCACAAGGAATTGGGAAGAGGCAGAATCAGGACATCTGACTTAAAGCTGCCAAATAAATATTCCACACCACATGGCATCATACTCAGCAATAAAAGCTGATTGATGGATGAGAAACTGGTTACAAGATCACCCAGAGAGTGATTGTCAATGGCTCAATGTCCAGAGTGACTAATTGTGTCCATCGGGGTCAGTACTGGGACTGATATTCTTCAATATCTTTATCAGTAAAGTCAAGTGGGATCGAGTGCAGCCCCAGCCCCAGTTTGTGGATGACACCAAACTGTGTGGTGTGGTTGACACACCTGAGGAATGGGATGCCATGCAGAGACACCTAGACAGGCTTAAGCAGTGGACACAAAACTTCAGAAGGTTCAACAAAGTCAAGTGTAAGGTCTTGCACCTGGGTTGTGGCAATCCCTACTGTCAGTATAAGCTGAGGAATGAAAACATAGAGCATAGCCCTACCAAAAAGGACTTCAGGGTACTGGCGATGGCAAGCTGGACATGAGCCATCAGTGTGCTCTCACAGACCAGAAAGTCAACTGCATCATGAGCTGCATCAAAAGCAGGTTGAGGGAGGTGATCCTGTCCCTCTGTTCTGCACTGATGATACCTTACCTGGAGTACTGAGTCCAGATGTGGAGGCCTCAGTCCAGGAAAGATGTAGATCCATTGGAGTGTGTCCAGAGGAGGGCCATAAAAATGATCCAAAGGATGGAACACCTCCCCTGTGAAGACAGGCTGAGAGAGCTGGGGCTGTTCATCCTGGAGAAGAGAAGGCTCCAGGGAGACCTGATAGTGGCCTTTCAGTATCTGAAGGGAGGCTGTAAGAAAGAAGGAGACAGACTCTTTAACAAGGTCTTTTTTAATAGGACAAAGGGAAATGGTTTCAAACTAAAAGAGGGGAGATTTAGACTGGAAATAAGGAAAAGGTTTTTTAAGATAAGGATGGTAAGACACTGGAACAGGTTGCCTGGAGAGTTGGTGGATGCCCTGTCCATGGAGACATTCAAAATCAGGCTGGAGGGAGCTCTGAGCACCCTGATCAAGCTGTAGATGTCCCTGTTCATTTCAGGGGAGTTGGACTAGGAGACATTCAAGGTCCCTTTCCAACTCAAATGATTCTATGATTCTGATGTTATTTCCTTTATCTTCCCGAGAAACCATTATGTGTGATGAGCCTGGCTTTCTTGAAAGAATATCTGCCTGCCGATGGGAAGTAGTGAATGAATTTCTGGTTTTGCTTTGCTTGTGTGTGCAGCTTTTGCTTTGTCTGGTAAACTGTCTTTATCTCTCAAACCATGAATTGTTGCTTTTTGCCTTCCTGATTTTCACAGAATCACAGAATTGTAGGGGTTGGAGGGGACCTCCAGAGATCATCTAGTCCAACCCCCCTACCAAAGCAGGCTCCCTAGACCAGGTTGCACAGGTAGGCGTCCAGGCGGGTCTTGAATTCCCAGGACAAATAACTGCTTGGGCACATTTACATGATTGTTATATATTTCTAACTAATATGAATAGTGGAAATAAAGGTATGAAGTTTAGTGATTCTTTTAAAACTTAAACTCATTTCCACTTTGATACCTAGTATGAAATATACTTCCACATAAAGGTAAAGTTTAAACAGCTATAGCGTATTGAAACAACTGCCTTTGCAATTTGCAGAAAGTATTAATGTAATCAAAGGCCATAAACAATTGCACAAAGCCTTTGAGCAAATACTAACACCATTAAGTTACCTTACATCATCCCTTAATCTATCAGTTGAAGAATGTTTCAAGTTACTGTGGGCTTGCTCAAGAGACCTTAGTGACACTAAAACTACATGTAGGAACGTAATTATTGTGCAGGCATGTTGTATATAGTGCAGCGTATCATAAAAAGGACATTTTAAAATGAAATAAAACATACTGTGTGTTGTTGCTAATCCTATGAAATGCCACCTGTGTACAGAACAGACTGTATGATGAAGGAAACCCACTCTGACTTTAATCACAGATGCTATTACTTTAAAATATATCTTAAACTTTATGAAGTAACTGGCTGCACCATGTATCAATGTTTCACTGAGTTCGTGGCCTCAAAACTAGTGCAAATCTTCCTTACTCATGCACAGGGTATTGTATAAAGGATGCAAGCATTTTACCCACATTAGGTACACAATACTTCTTGACCTTATTTTCATCATTTTTCTCCATCATTCACTGGTATTGATACCATTTACTTTGTGTGAACTGTAAAGAGAGACGCAAGTTTGCCATTTGTAGCACACAAGCCATGGAAGCAAAATGATCATGAACAAAAGAACTGAAATATACCAATGGGCCATGAAAGCTCATATCTTACAAACCAATGAGCAGGTCCTCAGATAAGGAAAATCACTTTAGTTCCTTCTCTTCCAGTGGAACTGTATCACTTTCCACCAGCACAGATATGGCCAGTTATCTGTGGCAGAGTTGTGCCCCTTCTTTAGAAGTGTCTTTTCAGATGCTGTAACATGTACCACACCTTCCAGGTTTTTATGGTACAGTGAGGGTTACTGCCATTCTGGACAGCCTCCCCCTACAGCGTTATTCTCTGGTACTCACTTCCAGTTTGGTTCTTAATTGTTGTTCAGTGCTGTGGTTAAGTCATTGCATTTGCTGTAGAGTTGTTTCTTTTTTTTCATGTTCCACAATACTTCCCATTTTCTTTCCATTCTCTGTCCTTCCACAGTTGCTTCTCTAAAGAAAAATGCTTTGTTGAGTCACTTCCATGTAAAACCTTCACACTACCTATATAGTCATCTTTTGTTGGAAGAGCTCCTTTTAATAACTAGTAACAATTATTATTTAATAAATAGATGTTCTAATATTTATGGTTCTGAGGTGTATTAAATGAGCAGGCGGCTCATTGTTTGCCTTGCTTCTATTTTGCTTTTGGAAATGGGTCTTAGATCATATTCCGTAGTACATGTAAATTATTAATGAATCAAATCTAAACTATCACAAGGAGAGCAACATCACTTTCATCTAAAGCACTGTTGGATATATAAGCCAGATTTTTGCACGGTGTTGAAATGTGAGGCTTGCAGTGGAGAGTGGTTTGTTTTCCAGTATTTTCTGGTCTCCGCTATTGAATATGATCTCTTCTGTTTGCCCCCGAGTTTTCACACTTTCTAAAATAGAACGCTGTACTGGTTAAATATGTACCTACTAGTGTATAGTGCTGAGGTCTTAGAAAGATCTTAATAGCCTTTTCTTTTTCCATCTTTTTTTCTTTTTCTTTTTTCTTTTTTTTTCACTCAGTTGACAGTAGAGCTGATTGAAGGTTTTTTAATGTGGTTAGAAGTCTGTGATACCATTTGACAGTATTTATGTTCTCTCCAGATGACCTGTTTTCAGGAGAATCTCTCCAAATGGCTTGCTAACATTAACAATCTCCACACTGCAGATTGCTTACTGTTAATATTACTTAATGTTGGAGCATTTATCACAAAATAGTTAAAATTTAATGTTTTCAAGGAAAATTGGTCAATACTACTGCTACGGCTGGAAGTACTGCTTTTGAATGTCAGAAATTATACATCAAACACCTGTACTTGAATAATGGCTTGAAGATTAATTAAAGCTGATTTGTTTATTTTTGTATTGCTAGATGCAGAGTAGTGTAACAGTCATTAAATATCCCTAATATGCCTCCATTTAAAACAAAAGCCTGGAAGCAATTATTTGGCATAACACATACACTAATAAAGAAATTCAATGACATGGTAAATAATTATTTGATTGCAAGAATAATTATCTAGTCTATATTTGCAGCAAATGATAGCATTTACATCTCTTCTGTAACAGTGCATGTAATTAGAGCTTGTGAGGCCACAGGATGCAAGGCTACAGAAAGAGATGGTGTGGCCATTTCTCACCAATCTGTGCACACCTGCCCTACTGGAGACATAGGCACAAGTACATCACCTGCTGAATCTCCAGACCCTTATCAAAACACAGTAAACACAGGGAGTTTTGTTTCCCTTAATGCAGCTTCCCTTATGGGCAGGTCATACTAGAAAAGGAGTTGTCTAACATAGCCTGGTCCATAAAGGACCCTCATGGGTATTACTGTCCACATGAGTAGTTACACGTGCATGCTTTGTGATGATGCGTTAGGGACTCAATGGACAGTGCTTGGCACTTCACTTCAGTGCGTGTGCAGAAGACAGAATGCACAAAGCCAGCGGGCAAGTCTGCAGATGCTGGACTCCTCTTCAAGGTCATGCTGTTTCTCATTTATTTTTTTAGTACTACCATCTGATAAATAGACTGAGTTTAAAGTACAAATGCTTCCAAATGTATTTGTTTCTATTCTATTGACACACTCGTGAAGTCCAACTGAAAAATGCATGCTGGGCTAACTCTTATAATTAACAGATGACTATGATCATATATTTACAATTTATACTGTACAAGTAAATGTTTATAAATGTATCTGCACAGGAACAGTCCCTGGTTCTAATTATACACAGCCTTTGCTATTCTTAGACCATATGCCTAGGGCAGATTCTCAACAGGATCTAAAAATTCAGCTTAGCAACAGAATCTGTAATCTGTTCCTGAACGTCGCTGCACCGTGACACTTGCTCTGTTTCAGCCTGTTTTTAAAGTGTTTGAAGAATTCAGCACAGGGTAAAAGACAAGAACAGAAATGAGGTTTATAAGTGACTGAGTAATTAGTGAAAACAAATCAACAAAAATATAAAACACCAGCAGCAGTACTTAAATTACAAATGTTGATAGCAGCTCTCAGCTTTGAGGAAGTGAAGGAGCAGTAAGACAACCACTGACTACAGTAAACCCAAATGTAAAAGGTGGTAATCTCACCAGACAGCTACTACTGCATCCTAGTTGCTTTGTGCAAATGAAAATTATTCTGTTAAATTACATTAACATTTGCCAAATACATACATATATATGTTTATGCTTGTATGCCTGGGTCTTTTAGCAGTACAAACTCATAATGTAATGATTAAACGATTTTAATAAAATTCAGTTTGTTCTAGTGTAGCTTATCTTCCCTTTCTGAATATGAAGTAAAAAGGGTCATCCTACAGAGATAAGCACATGAAAACCAAGTTCATTAGCATTTTAGACAAAGGAAAACATCTTAAAAAACAAAAAGAGAATGCTTGATACTGATATTGTCAACTAGAGATTACAGTTTTTGCCACAATGAAATAAACAGAGGTAGATTTTCATTGGGCAATGTATGAGGGAGTGAATTTAATAAGGCTGCATCACTGAGCACCGTAGTACAGGACTGAGTGGGGAGTACAGGGGAGTTCCCTCCTCAGAGGGAAGGAGGTTATAGAATCATAGAATCATCAAGGCTGGAAAAGACCTTCAAGATCATTAAGTCCAAGTGCCAACCTGCCCTACAGAGTCCCAACACTAAAACCATGTCCCTTAGTGCCATGTCTACATGTCTCCTAAATACTTCCAAGGATGGGGACTCCACCACTTAGTTTGTATAAAATTAGAAGGCTCTGCCGCTTTAACTACTAGAAAGCTTTCATGTTTTCCTTAGTAAAATCAAAATAATTCTTACATTTCAAATAAAATCGAAATGTTTCTTTTTCTTTTTTTAAAGTGACCCAGAAGATTTTGTTTCAGAACCGTTTGTCCTTAGTCACTTCCTCTGAAGTCAGTGTTTCATTCTCTCCAGGGACAGAACTCTACAGCCAGACTGCATCTCCCGTGACAGACCATATTTCCCTAGCACCTTGGCTGGAGTCTTTACAAGACTAACAGTCTGGGTGGGGGGAGGGAGGATGGTGGAGTCAATCTTTCCATTTTCCAGCTCAAGAAATTCGTAAGTGATGTAAGCATGCGCCATCTAATATGACCTCTTGATTTTCACTGCATCTATGGAGATCAGTGTATTCACAGAATGCTGTGTAGATATGATAAAAATCTCTATGAACAAAGCAGAAATGGGATTTTTGAACATGTAGCTTGGCCGTGACTTGCATTAGTACTACTCAAAACCTAAATTGAGCGGCCTATCTCTGAAAACTATGCAACTGAAAATACACATAACAGTCAGTGATCATAAACAATGTATGTAGCTTCATCACTATCACAAGCTTAAATAAATACATCAGAATATATGGTAAGAGATGTCAGCATGTCAGCTGAAGCAAGTCTACAGCTCTTGAGTACTCAGTGGTATAAAATACTTTCTTCTGAATTATTATTTGAAAAATGTGGATTTACTTTACAGTGAAAGGAATAAATTTGCATTCCTCACCTGAAGATCGGAACATTACGGGGTCTTCAGTGTTTCTAACAACTTGTTTTATCCAAGGAAGAACCAGTTACCTTTTCTTTTTTTTTCAGTTCCAATATTTGTACTGTATTATACTGTAAAATGAACATGTTTATCAAAGGCCAAGACAATAAAATGTTTAGTCTTGCTTTTTCTGACCAAGGGAGGTCAAAACATAGATGCAAATGGTCCTAACATTACATATCCCAATCAACCAAGCTCAGAAGAAAGGAAGTCTGAAGACCAAAAAAACTCATGCAAGATCCTGAAATGTTCTACTATTCTATTACATATGCCTGCTTCCAAAGGGATTTTTGTAACTACACTGATGTATACCAGAGCTCTCAGACATAGGGTTTGACTTGTGGGTGGTGCTGTGTGGAGCCAGCAGTTGGACTTAATGGTCCTTATGGATCCCTTCCAACTCAGGGTATTCTGTGATTCCATGTCACAAGAGGTTGCAGTTCACAGAATATTCTCATAGAGAAGTTTGTGGCTTGCTTCTCTCATTTGACGCAACCATTTCACATCCAAAAGGATATGGCTTCATCAATTACAGGAGCATCAGCCCAGATAACTGTAGTCCAGAACTGGCAATGACTCCTGCTAGTGGAGCAAAGTGAGTTTTGGATTAGTGGCAATTGCCACCTGTGGCAAGCACAGGATTTACATTTACTGCTCTAGCAGGTTGGCACTGAATTCCTGGAAGCGTGCTACCATTCAACAAGATCTGGATAGACCAGAGAGTTGGGCAGGGAGGAACCTGATGAGGTTTAACGAGCAAGTGTAGAGTCTTGCACTTGGAAGGGATCACCACATGTATCAGTACACGTTAGGGGATGACCTAACTGGAGAGGAGCTCTGTGGAGAAGGACCTGGGGGTCCTGTTGGACAGCAGGTTGGCCATGAGCCAGCAGTGTGCCCCTGCGATTCTGTGAACTACTAACGAGAGAAGGCTCTGCCACAGAATTCCTGTAAGCACCAGTAGGAAAAGCCAAGTCACTGCGCCCCGCCGCCGCCGCCGCTGCCACCGCCGCTGCCGCCGCATCCTTCGCACCCCGTGCCGCCTCACAACCGGCAGTCTCCAAGCCACGGCCGCAACAGACAGCCGCGCGCAGGCGGGCGGCGCATGCGCAGTTCCGCTCTCCTTGTGGCTGCGCGGAGGGCAGCGCAGGCTTCAAGGAGAGAGCCGGGCCGGGCCGGGCTGGGCCTGGCTGGGGTGATTCGTCGATCGTCGCTGCCATGTTCCTCCGCGCTGCTCTGCGGGCCGCGGCCGCGCGCTCGGTAAGGGGGCGGTTGCAGGGTGCGGCCTGCGGCGGGACGGACGGCCGTGCGGTGCGGTGTCTCGCCGCTGCCCTCACAGGGGAGTGCGATGCGGCCTGGCCTGGCCTGGCCTGGCCTGGCCTCTGGGATGGAGCGCTCAGTGCGAGGGCTGCGCTCCGGGTTGCCGTGCCCTCCTCGGACGCGCTCTCCCCCGTGCTCTCCTTGCGCTTGGAGGCTTTTGTCTGAGTTCTCCATGTCGTGAGCACTCAGGCTGATGCAGTTCAGTTTATAAAGGTACAAAGCTGAGAGCATCCGGGCAGAGGTGGCACGCAGGAGTGATCTGCAGTACGGAGTTATTTGTGGATACAGGAGTGCATTTTGGCCTCTGGCAGCAGCAGGAAGAGAACTGTTTTCCTGGCTGCTGCTTTCAGGCGAGCCAGAACTGGAGAGCAAAAAGGAAATGGATGCTTACTGCGAAGTACCCGTAATGCTGCATAGTGCATCCACTCAGCCTGGAAGGAGTGAGTGTGTGCCCTCGCATGGCAGGTGGGACTGTGCGGTGCTGAGATCATTATGTTGCTTTTACAGCAAGGCACGGCCTGTGGTTCCCTGGTAGCTAGGTTTTGATTACACATCTGACCCCGTGCCTCTGTTATTGCCACTTTGATGCTGATCCACTTGAGACCCAATACATTTGTACAGTAACAGAAATGAAATAGCTAAGGAGAGTTGGGTTTGTGTGTGTGTCTGATTATCCTACTTTAAAAGCTCTCAAAATCAGTCTTGAATTCAATGTAAAAATAATAAATTTCATCTCATATCAGTTTTATATTATAAAATGTTTGCTTAGGACAAGATGAAGTGATTTTTAGTAGTACTAGCCAAAATCTAGCATTCTTGATCTGTTTCAGCATGACAGATGCAGGCAGAGGCTATAAAAAATAAGTGAACGTGACTTGTATATGGACCTCCATTCTTTTTGTATTTAAGGTGCTTAATTTTGTGTGTCTTGTTTTGCCTGATGTCACTGTTCAGTCAGCTAAGAGCTGAAGGAACATGTAAATGAGAAAAGCCTTAGCACTGCTGGTACCTTTTCCAGATTTTTGGCTCACCTGTGGTACAGAGTAACAAACTGGAAAATTCTTCACAAAGTGTTTGATGAGGATTTGTATTCAAACTGGTAGAAGTTAAATCCTTTAAATTCTCTTGACACACCTTGATCGTTTCAAGCAGCGTGGTAGATATGCTTTCTTGCAGTACAGTCCAGTTCATTGTATTCTCCTCAACTGATTTAAATTGATTAGGGATGGCAAAATAATAGCTTACAATTAAAACAGAACTCAAACTGATTCTGAAAACAGATATGTAAATTATAGACTGTTAATACCATAAAATTCATTTTGTTTGTAGATGAGACAAATCCGATACTTACATAAAACACCAGCATGCAATTCCAGTGGAGGAGCCTTATTTGTGGTAAGTCATTTTCTACCGTACTGGAAAGGAAATATGTAAGAAGTGGTTGACATACGCTTTTTCTTAATCCTCCTGAAGGTTTCTGATAGGTGGAACTTGGCTATTGAAGCCAGCAGGAATTTACAAAGAAACATTTTTATTAGAGTTGTGATACATTATCAAAAGGCTGAATTGTGGTTTTTGGCATCATGTTTCTTATTTTATGCAGTGAAAAATTCTGTAATAATGATGCTAGCAGCACTTATATGTGATTACATATTTGTGTAATGTTTGATCTTGTTTAAACTTACCACAAAACAGTTGTTTCCTTTTTTTTTAAATTGAAATTAATTTAGATTGTAACTTGACACTCATTAAACTTTTTGTGAGTCCAATTTCTTGGCTTCTGCAGTTTGCCACAGAATTACCCATAGGTCCATGTCCAGCCACCTTCACTAGCTGCCGAAAAGTGCAGTTGTCGTTTGTGCTCCATGACATACAATAAGTTGAGTAGTGTTTCATAATTGAGGCTATTAGACATTACTGTTATACATAAGCAGTGATAGTGATTGCATAAATAAAAAAGTGTGCGTATACAAACATATAAAGCAGGTGTATTGTGTGTCTACCTCTGAAGAGAACCTGAAGCATCTCTGAGAGGAGTGCCCTCTACCATTCTGCTGTATTCAGAGCTGTATCTAGAATTCAGTTCAACAGCTGCTCAAAAGTTCAAATTTACCATTTTTCCACTGTTTATTGGAAATTAGCACTGTATTAGAGAATCAACTGCTTTGTTGGAAGCAGGTGTTCAGTGTTTTTGGATGGATTTTTTTTTTTTTTGGTCTTTCTGCAGTTGTCTCCACAGCTTTCTCCTTGGATGAAGTTAATGAGATTACTTTACATGCTTTGTATACTTTTCCAGATCCCCAAGCAGGCATTGGTAATTTACGGAGTGAGAGCTGACACTCAAGAAATACAGAGAACATGAGTGTAGGCTGACAAGTTAGGAAACCTGAAGAGTAGTCTGAGGTGGGTGAAGACAAGCGAAAGGTGTCTTTAGCACACTAATGGATGTTGGTGTCTGGAATATGACGCTAGATGGCTTTGTAAATTCTTCAGCTTTTTGCAAGATTTATCTTACTGTGTAAATGATAGAGAGAGGAGCATGGAAATAGCAAAATGGGGGTAGAAAAGTTTTGTGCTTTAGTTAGCTTACGATTTGTAATTGTTTTATTTAGTATTATCTTCCAGTCTTTTTATTTTTATTCCCCACCAGATATTTTTTTCTAGAAGAGTATAGAAAATTGTTTGTGGGATAATGGGCTTGTTTTGTTTTTTTTTTTAAATAAGGGAATATTTGTTCTCTTATGAAGGAAAAGGCTATGGGAGGAAGATAGTTGCATGTCATTCTGTATTAATGTTGTTGTTTGCCCTAACTACAACTAAAATCTTCAGAGCAATTTTTAGTGAAAGTTTCAGATGTAATTTAACACAAAAAAATTCAAGGGTATGTCTTGGACTGTTCTTTTCCAGATTTTGGAATGGAGAGAGTAACATTAATATCTTATTTTCTAGAGTGTCACAAGAAGGTCATAGAATCTCAGAATTGTTTGAGTTGGAAGAGACCCTTAAAGGTCATCCAGTCCAACTGTCCCAAGGGCAGGTACAGGTCCCCAGGACACCTACAGGTAGATCAGGTTGCTCAGAGATCAGTCCTGCCTGACCTTGAATGTCTCCAGGGATGGGGCATCCACTGCCTCTCTGGGCAACCTATTCCAGTGCCTCACCACCCTTATTGTAAAAAACTTCCTTGTATCCAATCTATATCTCCTCTTTTCCCCTTGTCCTGTCACAACAGACCCTGGTAAAGAGTCCATCCCCTTCTTTCTTACAGCCCTCTTTTAGTTACTGAAAGACGCTGAAGATGTCTGTTGTGATTTCTGCAGTGTCAAAGGTTGTTAAAACATGATTGTGGAGGAACAGTGGGTGTACTTGGGAGTAACTCCAAGCTCCTGTTACGATGGTCCTCTTTGTAATGTCAGTTTACTTAGGAGCACCTTGGTTTTTGTCATAGTTTTATGATTTTTGTTATCGGTATTCCACATCATAAAATCATGCAAGGCACTGGGAGTTAAAGAGTTAATGCTCCAGTTCCATGGATCGTCGATAGTTCCAGATATACCTGTCTCAAAAGGGAAAAAGATCTACATTCCCCAGAGGACTTTGCGTTACATTGCATTTTTCCATTTTCCACTCCAAGGGAAAGATAAAACTATTGGCAGGTCATGAGATCACTCTCTCTTCTTTTTTGGATTGACCTAGCAGCGGGTGCTCCCTAGCCATCTCACCTTCAGCATTAGCGTAAGGCCTTCAGTTTTCGGACACTCTCTCTCTCTCATTTTATTTGATTTATTAGCTTCAATTCCAATTATATTGTATTATATTGTGTTATTTTGCATTCCAATATCTTATGTAGTAAATTAGTTTTCCTCTTCAGGTTGTTGCCGCTGTTTTGTTTTTGGGCCCATCTCTCCACCCTCTCCCTTCTCCTCCTTCCTCTTTACTGGGGCATGAGTCCCCCACCCCATTCATCACGGAATTGGGCCGAACAGGCCCATAAACTGTAGACAGCCTCTCTCCATTTTTGGCCAGTTGTGGCCATGCATACATAAGTACTGTTTTTTTCAATAACATTTAAATTACTTATTTTTTATCTTTCCACACCTGCTCAGGTTCTTCCTCACTCCATCACTCATGTTCTTGCTTCACTTGTTTTCTTAATGCTCATGTGCTTCATTCTATGTATGAATCAGGGGGAAGGGATTATTCTTAATGTAATGCTTTTGTGTAATGCTTTGATGTACAATATTAGCATGAGACCCTCTCCTTCCAGTCAGTTATGCAGAACATACCATGTGCAAAGTGGAATTGTTTAGCTGTACTTTTGGAGAAATAACATTTGAACACAGAAAAATAACAGTGTTGTAGTTTTCTGAGAGCTTTCCATATAGTAAAAAATTTCCTAGAGATTTGCTTTGATAAAAAGCTCCAGAGCTTTGTTTTTTTTTCTTTTAATGAATTGGATAAGCTATTTTTTTATAAATAGGTCTGATGCCTTGTAATTTGCAACATTATTTTGCTGTCTGTTTATCTATCTATCCATCCATCCATCCATCTATCCATCTATCCATCTCTCCATCTACTTGTATGTGTATAAAGCAGTCACAGAAACTGGTGACTGTTGATAGATCATAAATCAGTGTCTGCTCTCAACAACACGTGAATACAAATGTGATTAAATTTGATTCTATGCCCATTTTCCATTTATCAGATTTCAAAATGCAGTTGAGTGCTGTTGCACTTTCACATTTAGTATCTTAAATTCCTGTGCATCCACTGTATAAAAGGCCTGAAGAGGAAAGAAATAGAAAGAAATAGAAATGTAAAAATAAAAAAAATAAAAAAAAATAAAAAAAAAATAAAAAACAGAACAGGGGAAAGTAGAAAAGAAGAATGAAATCAAGAGAGAAAAACAAAGAAGATTGATATATTGTTCAAATAATTTCAGTCTCTCAGTTGACCATATAACAGCCATTTTTATCTTTTTAAATAGCTCAGGTTATTTGGGTAATGTAATTAGTAAAGTGTCTACAGAAAACAAAGACATAATGAACCACATACACTGTTGTTGTCCCAGTAGCAGGAAACTGCTTGTGACAGAGGTTAGGGAAGTGAGACAGTGGATGTGGATATTCACTCTCAATCTTGATTCACCGGAGAGTGCATCAGTGGTGTCATTTATAGACTGAGAGTAGCACAGAAAAGCGAGCGATCAAAAAAGCAGAAAATTCTATAAATGTTTATCCATTTTTCATTCATGCCTTATCAGATGCAGTCTTCAAATGCATGTTAATTTTGAGGGCTTATGAACCTTGGCCTTATTTTAAATGCCAATTTCATCACAAATAACATGTCTCAGCTGGGAAGAGCTGGCTATTTTCACTATTCAGTGCTCTCCACTTCATTTGTGGTTCATCGTCTAACTTTCAATACATGATTTGGTGTAGGTAGCCTTGACTTTTATTTTATCTTCTTTTTCTTTTCATTTCCACTGTGCATTTGTCATGTAGAGTTTTCTTGGCTTAAATGTTATTACTTTCTGTATAAGAAAAAGAAAGCAAGTGAAAACAAGAGGAAAATGGCATGGTTGTGAACACCTGCAGGGACAAAGGAGTGGAAATTCACTGGTAAAGATGCCCTGCTGAGAATCTGAATTGTAGGAACAGCAAGAGCTTTTACCATGCCATCTATTTTGTTCCTCCATTTTGAATTCTCTCTAGTTAGTACTTCAGAGGCTTACAGAAATGTAATACCTAAATATTTCACACTTATTAATGTATTTTATTGTTCCATAACCCTAGCGAAATAAGAAGGCAACTCCATCTTATTCATATGGGAACCTGAATGCATGGTAGATTGCACAATGTTTATAATCTGAGTGGCAATGGAAGTCTGGTTTCCTGAAGTCTCAGGTTTCTTCTTACTCACCTAAAAGTAGGAGGACAGGATCCTCTGAAATGTTAATATTAACCAAATCTGCTTAATAAATATCCCCTGTTCCACTATAATTTCCCTGTTCATAGCCTTTTCTCTTAGGCCAGAAGGAGAACAAATGGTCTAGTACCATCAAAATGCTTTTTACAGCCTTGGTTTTCTGTTAAAGCAGTGAAAGTAAGTAAATCTCTGACTTCAGATACTAGGTCTGCCAACAGTGGTGGAAGAAAAGATTTCCGCTGCTCCCAGTTCAATTCCAGTGCAAGGTGTTAGACATTTTCTTGGATAGCTTGCTTTTGTTTTCCTTTGAAAAATCAAAGATTGGTCAAAGCAGTCAGAAAAGCTGCGCCTTGGGGAAAAAAAATGGTATAAATGCATGAACTCATTTCTTGCTCAAAAGCTTGCAATCCAATTTTTCATGTTTGAGTGCAGGAAAACATTTTCTATTCCATTCAAACTGGCCAGGACACCAGGAATCAGTGCTACTCTGTCAGCCTGAGACACCATCCATCTGGTATGGTGTGCGTACCTCACCTGCTCAGTGTCCTTCCATCCCTCAGCTGTTTGCAGCACTGTTACTATTCCTGAGACTCAGAGTTTTAAAGGCTGAGCTGCTCTAATGTAACTAGATTAATTAGTATCAGTATAAAGTATGTGATTTATGGGAAGACATACTGGGTGACCTACTCAGCCTTTTGTTGTTAGATGATACATCTGTTGACTACCATCTCTTGAGATCAAATTCACTGGAGATCTGCATTTAGGAGACATAGACCCATGGTGAAGCATAAGATTTGGATAAGCATAGGAGAAAAAAGTTTAAATCTTGAATTTAGCTCTTACGCACTCCTCAATTTATGATATCAATGATGTGTGCTTTTGTAAAGTTGCACCTACTGAGCCTGAACCTGCATGTTACAAATATAAAAGACTGAAATAATCAGATGACACATATATACTAGTTAGTTTCTGAAAGAAACTTGCTCTTCTCTGTAGCATGGCAATGTAGGACTTCTAGGATGCTTGACCTTATGCATAACTCACAATGCAATAATCATGGGCAAGGCTGAGGCATCCTAGAGTCAGCAATGGGAACTCACAGAGCATGCCCTGCTTTAGTCTCATCTGAGGGCAGCTTCCCTGGACTCTATCTCAAACACTTAACATGGATTACAGTACATTTGGGAGAAAATTCAGCTTGACGTTGTTCACCTACATGTGTAAAAATGTTTGTGAGGTCTTGTGCTGCTTCACAGTACCTACACATCATACTGTAGGTATAGTGTCATAAGGTTGGAAGATGGCAAGTATAATCTTCATCTCTTTAAAAACTAAATATCTAAAACAAAACTCATGTATAATATCCTCAAATTGCTTGTTTCTTCCCAATGTCTCTAAAGAAAGTCTAGATTGATTAGCTCAGATAGCTATTGCTATTGTGAACTTAAACCAGGTGTCTATAGGGAGAACAGAGTGCATGTTGCACTACATTCTCAATGCCATAATCCATTTTGTTCAGAGAAGTATGTAGATATAGGTACTTTAAGCATATCTATGAAATAACAGTGGGATTTCAACACACCTAAATAGTTTTCTGAGTAAGTGTGGGATTAAATACATTTTGCTGAACTTGTGTTTATACACTTGTCAATTTTCAGGTTTCCAACAAAAGTTGCCTAGGAAATAGCATTGTTTAAATAAATAAAAACACAAAAGCAATAATGGAAGAAATGCTTTCTCAGCTCCTTTTCTAGCATGCCAATGTCTGAAGTGTTTTCCTGACATTTCCCATGGCTGTGTTTTGTTTTATTTTGCTTTGTTTTTCTGGTTGAGTTCAGATATGCAAAAATTCAAGCTGAAAGGCGTTCATTTGGGAAAGTTATAAACTACTCAAAAGAACCCAGAGAAGGAAAATGAAATCTTAACCTGTCTTTCTGTGCAGTTTAATCCCAGTATTTATTTGTGAGCATTCAATTTGTTGGCCCATTTGTCCAATAGTTAACCGCTTCTGGCAAGGAGCTTTTAATGTCACACATCCAAAGAGATGCAGGGGGTTAATAGCATGAATGCTGAATTACTATCCAAAGAAAGCTATGATTATCCAAACAGCAATTTCAATTCCTAGCCAACCTTCAAACAAAAAAAGAATTATAACCAAAGATATGCAATAAGGAGACGTTTCCCTGCATTTAAACATTACATTTGGAGTGCAAGCATCTTTTAGCAGTGTATGGTCTTTTTTTCCCAAGAAGACAACACCTGCTGACAGGGATTTAGCTTTGCTCTGGCTTCTCAAGTGTGGCTGTATTTATGTGCTGAGGAGAGCACACAAAGCTGCAAATCAGTTGCCTGGTCACTCACATAGACATTAAAATGTACACGTACTTACATTAACAGCCTACAGTTTTCTACTTGCTGCACACTGGCTCAAAAAAGCTTGCACCCATATGTTACAATCATTGGTTTGCTTTTAAGCTCCAGATGATCTGTTAAATGGCAAAACAGAAAAAAAAGAAAGTGTGAGAGGACAGCTGGTGGGCTAACATTTCTTGTTATCCTATATCTTTTATTCTTTATAAATCTTATGCTTTTCAGTCTGGTGGTTAACTACAAAAACTGCTCCTGATCCCTGTTTTTTGTTGAGAAATATCAGGTAGACATGTTTCCTCTGACTTGTAAATTCTTTTCTAATAGCTTGCTTCACCATGCAATGGTAGCTTGGGCTGTTCCTTTCACATTAATTACCGGACTAAGAAAATTTCCATTTATTTCTGTTTCTAGTATTCTGTTTTATAAAATCTGTCAAAAGTTATGGCTCTTACATGCTTTGGAATTCTCATTGTAAAAAGGGAACACACAAAAAAAAACAACCATATATTTTTATATTTTCTATGAAAAATCCATTAATTTGTCTGATGAGCTTCTTAGCAGGACATGAAGAACCAACTGTGCAAACAGCAGCGTAGTAAGCTCTCTGCCTCATCTTTCCTGCTTTAATCCAGCAAGCCCAATCTCTCATTTCAGATAAAGGTCTTCACTGCTTCATGGTTGCTCTCAGAAGGTGATTCAGAGGAGCAGTAAAGATGAATCTCACTAGAATATCATATATTCACAGAATTACTTGGTTTGGAAAGGACGTTAAAGTCCATTCAGTTCCAAGCCCCATGCAATGAGCGGGGTTGCCACCCTGTTATTTTCCACATCCCTTGCCAGTTTGAGCGCCATCTGTTCCTGGCTTTCCTGATCCCATCTCTGCATGTCTGGACAGCATTCCTGTATTCTTCCCAGGCCACCCATCCCTGCTTCCACTGCATGTACATGTCCCTCTTATCCCTCAGTTTAATCAGCAGGTCCTTGCTCAGCCACAACAGTTTCCTGCCTCCTCTGCTTGATTTCTTGTTCTGAGAGATGGAGAGTTATTTTTCTCTCAGAAAGGTGTCCTTAAAGAGCAGTCAGCTCTGCTCCATTTCTATGTCCCTAAGGACAGTTTCCCAGAGGATCCCATCCAATAATTCCTAAATAGTCTGAAGTTTGCTCTCCTGAAGTTTAGGGCCCTGATTTTGCTTTTTGCCAAGGCCATCCTCCTCAGGATCACAAACTATATCAGGGCATGTTCAATATAGCCCAGGGTGCTTCCAATCCTAGTGTCTTCAATGAGCGACTCTGCACTGGTGAGAATCAGGTCCAGTAGCACTTCACCTCTGGCTGGCCTGTCCAATACTTGGGCCAGGGAGTCAGTCTTTGGATTGACTTGATACAGCCATGCTTATGTTCTTGTCTTTACAAAGGAAGGTGACTGGATCAATCCAACCTGGGAGTTCATTTTGCCTGAGCTGTTTCTGGACAAGGTTTTTGTCTACCTGACTATTAATTACTAAAAGTTGAATGTAAAGAAATATTCATTATTGATGTTACTTAATGCATTGTGCAGAAGGATTTTAATGTAGCATGGAGACTCATGTTCTGGCCTTTTTTTTAAAAAAAGGCTCCATGTTTACCTTAGGTCAAGGAATATTTCTTATGACTCTGTGAAATGAATTGAACTTGATGAAGCGATTTCCAATCTGATGTCAGTCCAACTTCATAACTTCCCATGGTGAAGAAAAGAGCCATTCAGATATCTCAAAATGAATCCAGAATCAGGATAGCCTTGTGCTGTCAGCCCTGCCAAGAGGAAGATTAGCTTGGGCACCACATCAAATTCTGCTGCTTGTATGTTCAAGCTGGCTCACACAGTATCAACTGTAAGAAGAGAACACTGAATTTCTGTTTATGAAGCCAATATGGTTTATTCTTATAATATCTCTCTTTTTTAATAACTTTTGCTTAATGTAGCTTTTTCCCAGTGCCAGGAGATTGCATTTTGCTCACAATACAAAATAAGTTGGCAACTAAGCCTCAGGAAGTAATTTACAACTGGGCTAACAAACTCTTTCTGCCATCAGCAGTTGTAGTAATTGCAGGTACTTTCATCAGCAGTAGTGTTAAATGTGAATACCATCATCAGCAATGATGGGTAGCAGTAGCAGCAGTTAGGAATACCACCAGCAGCACCCGGTGCTGCTGGCTCTCTGCCATTGTCTTTTTACATAGCTGGAGCTGCACTAATGATTGCAGAGTAGTTTGGGACCCTTTGACTTGCAGTGCCATTGACAGAACTTAACTCCAGCTTTGCAACTTCTACAAAACTACTTTTTCACATACACTGGTTAAAAGGGCAAAGTTCAATAAAGAAGAGAGATAATCATGTACTTTCAGTAGAGAATTTCACTCTTTTAATCATTAACAGCTAAACTCTGTAAGAATGGTGTTCTTCCTAAGCTTAGCAAGTGTTATGTATTTCATATTTTGTGCACTTGCTTGCTAGAAAAGGTTTCTTAAGTCACCATGCTTCAATAGCTGTATTTTCAGAAAATACATTTAATTGTACTGTGATATTGAAAATCAGCATTTCTACTCTGAGTAAAAGTCAAGCTATAAAATCCATGACAGAAACATACATCTGTCATACCTCTGTACTTGTTTGAGATGGAGAAGGAATTGATAGGTTAGTGGGGATATAGCCCCTGTCTAACTTGTGAATGTTTTGTGAATGTCGCATTGTTCTTCTAGACTGAGTCTTCAAAACAGCATGCAGAAGCATTAGCACAGAATAATCAGATCCACAGCTCTTCTACTAGCAGCCCAACTGCATGTTCATGCATGACAGTGGGCAATAGATGCCATGCATTTCTTTTTTACTGGAGAGTTGATGCGCCGAAAATTTGTTCTCAGATGGAAACTGAGACTACAAGGACAGATCCGCAACATCCAGCAGTGGCTTAAATCTTGCCTAAAGCAGAGTAGAGAGATAAGGATGAGAAGATGAAATTAATCTGCTGTTTCCCTGTCTCAGTCTTTTTTTACAGAAGGAAATATACCCTCTTGTCCAAAAGGAAAGGGGAATTGAGTATAGGAGGTGAGGCGCACATAGAGAGCTACCAAACATGGTGTGGAGACATTATGATTCCATTAAAATAATATTGGAAAGTGTTATAAATAAGGAAGTTTGTAGCTTCCATTTCCTGATCTTGTTTTCTTCCTCAGTAGAAGAATAGTTAAGAGGCAGCAGGAGCAAGATGAGGAGCGGGATTCTTGGTTCAGCCCTCTAGGTACTTTTTTTCTATTAGCACCGAATAAGGTAGAGAATTTGGGTGAAGGAACTGGGGTGTTTAGTCCAGAGAAAAGGGAGCTGAAGGGATACTACATTGGTCTCCACAGCTACCTGACAGGAAGTTGCAGCAAGGGTATTGGTCACATTTCTCAGGAGACAAGTGATAAGATGTGAGGCAGTGGCCACAAGTTGTGCTAGCATGGTTTAGATTGGATATCAGAAAGAATTTCTTCACAAAAAGGATAGTTAGGCATTGGAACAAGCTGCCCAGGGAAGCAGTGGAGTCCCCATCCCTGGAGGTATTTAAAAGATATGTGAACATGGCACTTAGAGTCATGATATAGTGGTGGATGTGTAGTGTTGGATGGTTGGGCTTCACGATCTTACAGGTCTTTTTCAGCCTAAATACTTCTATGATTCTATGATTTCTGCCTTCCATTTTTTTCTCCCATGTCTTTCTCCCATTTCCACCCCATTTTCATAGGTAATCCCCCCAGCATAGTCACACTGCTCTGGGGCACTGAACCCTGGACCTCCAGTTGGCTGTAGGTTGTCCAATTTGTCCTCCACTCCTACTCAAATCATCCCTGGAAGATGTCTGTACAACCTGTTCTGATAGGAAGTCTATAATTTCCATCTGTAATCTGTTACAGAATTCTGTTATCTCTTTACAGAAACTTTACTGAAATGTAACCCAAAATTTTCAGTGCTGCACGTTTTCCAATTTTTCCTTGCCCTGCCATTAGCTGACATGATTAGCTGACCAAACTTATATATATTAGAAAATTGTAAACACGTCCTGACAGTCTTTCTTTATGAATTAAATGACCCCAGTTCACTCAACCTTTCTTTATAGGTCACGTTTTCTAAACAACTTATAATGCTCTCCATTAGGTCTTTACCAGTTCTTATGTATCATTTTTTAAATGTGATGTTTAGCATACTGGTGCACTCCTGTAGAAGCCTTGTAAGTGCTGAGCAGAGAGGAATAGTTACCTCCAATGTCTTGCATTAAATACTTCTGTTAATTTGCTCCAAACATTTGCCTTTGTTGGTTTTGGAAGGATACCATGTTGTCAACTCAAAAAGTTCAGCTTCTGATCCCTCATGATTTCTTCCACATACTAAGCCTGCTGCTTTCAGGTTTATCTGTTGCAGTGTGTTTCTGCACACTGGTGAACCTCTCTCGCTGCTTGAATTCCCAGCCACTGCTCTATTTCAGTGCTGCAGAAAATGGCAATCTGGTATGGGTAGAAGTCGTAGCATTTTAACTTTCCTCTTCAACTTTCTATTTAGGGATGAAATGTAGACAAATTTAAAAACAACCACACTTACTCTACCTTTCTTTCCTAAATCTTGTAGAAGAAAAATAATTTGATTGGACTTAAATAATTTATGAATCCAATCCAACATCTTATGGATCTGTGTAATATTGGGCTTGATCAGACCGATGTCATTATAGCAGAACATCATTATAATGAAAAATAGTTATTTTAAGTGGTGTTCCTGTTATGTGCCCTTTCTTGCAGTAGTTGATCATAAAATAGAGATATTCAAGCTCATCTTAATGTCACGAGCTGACAGATTGCAAGGTGAAGCCTGTGCCAGCTGTCCCAAATTATTCAGATTTTCACTATTTCCACTCCAACTGTAGGATGCAAGAAACACATACTGCCATTCTGCAGAGGAACGTAATGCACTCATTTCTAGAATTTTCGTGATACACTGAAAAAGTAACACATTTTACCCTGGATTATGCTTTTTTTTTTTTTTTTTTTTTGAAAGAAAACATTCTAAAAGTATTTCTGTATTTCAATGACTCTTGAGCCCTGTTGGCCAGGCAGGTGTGTAAGCTTTGCAATTAACTTTTCAGGTCCTTGGCCATGTAGTGGAAGTACTGTCCCTGGACTGGCCTCTAGGATTGCTGGGACCCACAGCTCTGTGTGTGAAAGCCTCAGGAAGAAAAGGAACCCACACTTTCCTATGTTCAGATGGCTCTCCAGGTGATGAGATGGGCCTGTCAGAGACCTGGTGGTCTCTAACCTGACACCACAATTGATACCAACTTATGCACCATGAGCATAGCAGATCTTTCAAATTAAGAAAGTTTTCTCAGTGTTATTCAGAGGTAGATAACATTGCAGCTCTTGGAAAATATAGTAATTTTATAGAGAAAGTTTGACCATGAAGAATGTACTTCATTCTGGAAACGCTAAGTCAGTCTCTGCTTCAGGAACACTCTGATGACAACTTCTAGTTAGAACTACAATTTTTTTTTCTCATCTTCAAAACCAGTAATGTTACAACAAATCATATTTCCTTTACAGCCTTGTTAAAAAAAGACAGAGAAATTCAGAGGAGAGCAAAAAAACCAGCAACAGCCACTCAAACCCCCACCTTGTGTGTATAGAGAGTTACTTCTGCAGGGAACTAGGGATAAAAGCAGTGAGAAATGTTCTCTCCAGCAAAGCACCTCCATTGTGCGCCTCCCTGTCCTTCAGCTTCACCCATCCCAAGCTGCTCTTGTTCAGGGAACCATGCAGGTTTTTGTATTCCCTCAATTCATTTCAGTTTGTTGTTAAAGCTGAATCTGTTGTTAAAGAGAAGACAGGATTCATTCCTATGGCAAAGACAGATGGAGTGATGGGAATTCATTTTATGATTAAAAGTGCTAAGTATTTCTTACTACTTGGCTGCAAAATGAAAAGGGAACATTTATGGAAGAGGAATTATACAGATGGAAGTCTGAATACAGGTAATGAGACTTTCTCTTGCTGTTATGTAGCTAAAAATAGAGAAATGTAGGACAAATACTAAAAAGAACTTACAAAGGAAGGAAAATAGAAAAGAGATATCCCTTGGGATACTGAAAATAATCACCAGATATTGCAAAAAATGGATCTTGCAGCAGCAAAACTTTTGACTAGACATACCACCACTTGTATTGTAAGCAGCTCTCAGCATCTGCACTGTTTATTATAATAATGTAATTATCATTGGATTGGGGTTTCTCCTGGTTTCTGTTTATGTCTATGATTCTATTGCACCAAAGTGACACCAAGAAGTCAACTCTGCTATGGTACATTTCTAATTGCTTTTATCACAGATCGACCATTTTTGTACAGCAGACTCCTGGCGCTCTTGCTCAGCCTGACACGTCACCTCTCAGACTGTCCAGGTGGGTTTTAGGTAATGTTCAGCAGAGAGAAACACTGGGTTATTTTGTCCAGCTATGATTTCCATGTGTTTCATAATTACCCATTTGCTAAAGATTCAGTTTCCCATTTGGAAACTTGGCCTAATAAACTAATTTCTGCAGATGTCAGACTTCTGGCCAGCCATCTGATTCTTGTATCCCACCATACGGTTACCCATATGTAACCGTGTTCATGGCAATAAAAATAAAGATGAAAACAACAACAAAAAAGTAAAGCAGTGGAGCTGTTTGAGAGTAAGGTAATTCTGTTTCTTCTTCAAAGGGGAGTGAAATAGAGAGCTGTACGCTTCCCATGGAAATCACAGGAGAAACACAAACAACTGTTCAGCCAAAAAATTGAACCTGTCATAGAATCTCTAGTGCCTCTTTTTTTTTTTATGAAAACAACTTGTAGAATATTATCTCTGTGTAAACAAGCAGTTTCAAGAAGAAAGGAAAACAAAGGTACACACTCTCCTCATGTATCACCCCTGAAATATTCCAGCATGTGATGCAAAGTTCTCAAATGTTGCTGAAAATAGAGCAACTGCCACTTGCAGACACACTCAGTGCTCATAGCTGGAGTGTTTCTCGTCGCCTTCCCTCCTATTCCTCCTGAGAAAGTCTACTGGGAGAACAGCAGGGACCTTAGGAAAAGGACAGGACTGTCCATCTGCAGCCATTCCCCCTGAATGGGACATACTTACACGAAAGGATAGATGAGGAGGGTGTGTACCTTGCAACCTGCAGTGATACTCACCCCAAGGTTTTACAGAGATGGCTGTATTGGATTTGGTGTCTCAGTCCCAGCGGTGCTGGCAAAATAAAGTCCCCATCAGGTCAGTGGGAGTAGCCGTAGGGGACACTGAGCATGATAGCCCCCACAAGAAACCAGCAGACAACATTCAGCAATGAGTTATGAGCTCAGAGCAAGAGCACTTTTTTCTCCGAGACACCTCATGTCTTGCTTTTTTTTTTTCACAGAGTAAAGCTGTTTGAGTAAAAGCCCACATTGTGTGATCCATTGGATCCAAGTTTTCAACTGAAATTCTGTGCCTAATAAAACTCTATTGATAGGGTTAGATTTTGCCACCCTACCCAATGACTATTTGCAAGGTCAGAATGAGTCTTTCTTACTCTTCATGGATCCCATGTTTCATACAAATCTGTGAAATATTAACAGACAGTACCCTTCCAAAAGAATGTACTTCAGTAGTCTGATTCCTGAACAGATTCATTGGATTTTCCAAGATTTTCTACCTATACCAAGAGAGCTCAGGAAAAAAAATCAGGATAATATACACTGATTGCTCTGGAAGTACATCAGCATTAATGCTGTGCATTTAAACTGTCTATGGTAAGTAAATTACCAGACACAAATTGTCACAAATAAATAATACTACCACTAATAAATAACAATAAGGAGGAATCATTTCTGTACGCACTACATGGCTGCATTTTCAATATTGACTAGGCACAGTTTATGAGCTACATGTCAACTGTTTACGATTAGGGCTGCTTCAGTATTTAAGTGGTGTGCACTACAAAATGCATGAGATTTAAAATGTTATCTGTGTTCTGTCTCATGTAAGGGGTGATAGACACCCTTAATTTGTAGGCATTAGCACAATGAGATGCAGTTGCAGAAAATGTAATTGGATCATCTTTGTATTTTGTGTCAGCTTGTCTAAGTGCTGCTAAAGGATGCGCAATGCATACAATGCAATCTGACAGCAAATAGAGTAGCTTTTTTAGGCATGACAACAACAGTCTTCACTTTTCAATGACATTTTTTCATGGGCAATATTCAATAAACAAGAAAGCTATAAGTCTGCCTAGAAACTTAATCAGTTTAAAACCTTTCTTACATTATGCCTATAATCACAGTTCCATTTGGAAAATATGGAAGACTGACTCTGTTTCCAACCAGATAAACCCTGTTACAATCACTATCTCATCTTCCCTCATTACCTTGAAACTTCAAAACATGTATTGTGAGAAGATGTGGAAGAGTCAGTTGGAGTGTGCTATATTTTTGAACTCAGGACTAGTCTGTCAATAACACAAGCTAATCACTGAGATGCTATTTGCATTTTTAAGGAGCCCGTTATTGTCATTACTAGACACAGTTGTACAATTTGAAAATTACTTCAGTCTTTCTTCTGAGGACAGCATGATCTGTCCTCCCTTCCTTTATATGGTCTCCTTGCTTCAAAATAATTGCATTGAGGCAAATCAATTTTGGGAACATCTCACCAGGATCTTGCTTCTAGCTTAGCTACGGAAGAACAGACCATGGAAAATGATGAGTCTTGTGTTGTGGTCTGCACAGGCCTAAAATTCTTCATGCTTCAGAGACCAGACTCCTTTACAAAAAGGTGAAGCATTGCTACCAACAGCAGAGTGTTGCAGCAGCTTCCCAGAACACCCTCTCCTTTCTTTTTGCCTTTAGCATCAAGAAAAGCTGAAGATGCTTTAATTACATGGCTGTTGGTCTTTGAATACTAGTATACTGACAGCAAAGGACTGGAAGAGCTGATGATGATACTTGTAGTAGTTGTATTATGAGGTGAGAAAGTCTTTTTTCTTGCACATTCTTCTCAGTGCAATATTTCATTTATTCCTTTAAAATATGAAGCAAACTATGATTATTCCTCTGTAGAAAGCATGGTCTGGAATGCAGAAAAAGCAAAGAGCACCCAGGGATGAATAAAGTCAAAAGAGCATATAGAACTTTTTTTCAGATGAAATTAATTAAGCACTTACTCCTTTTGGTCATGGACAGTCTCCCTTAAAGTGCCCAGGTCAAATGAAGTCCTGCATTTTCTAACTGATTCATGAATTCAAGTATGTGATAAGACCTATCCATGACATTTATGCCAGTGGCAGTTCAGTGGGACTACCAGCAGAATCACTTGTCCACCAGGTTAAATGAAGAAGGACATACAGGTACTATTTGCCATACTGTACACACAGCCAAACATTCTCTATCTCATTGCAGTGAGGTGCAGTCTCACAACAGGGTGCATCTGTGCAGAATGCTGACTGTACAGCAATGGCTAAAATATAGAAAATAACCCTCGATATGTGCTCAATCTATTGCATTTAATTTATGAGTATGACAACATATAAGAGCATCGAAAGCGGTTTGTGAGCAAACTTTTTTGAGAAGGTACATGCAGATTACACTCATTAAAATACATGTTCCACCACAATTTTACAAGATCTTGAATTGCAAATGGAAAAACATATTATCTACATACTCCTCAAAGCATATTATCTACATACTTCTCAAGTGCATGATGTTAACTAGTAAATTTAAATTTTGCATGCCCTTGAGGATTCACAAAGTTCCAAGCCTGCAGAGTTGAGTCAGTAGTTGCAAACCGTCTGGTGGAAGGCAGTTCCCAGAACATCAGCAGCTGTTTTTTATTTCAGAAGCCACCAAAAAAAAAACAGATCTTTTTCATTCTGCTGATAAGTAACTAAACATTTATATATAAAGCACTTACAGCAGGAATTTCAATCACCCACCCCAGTATTTACAGCTACATTATACAACACCTCAGTGCAGCCTGCTTAAAACTGCCTGTAAGAGAATTCATTACATTCTATGCATTAACCTTCTGTCTGTTAGGATTCTTTCTTAGCTGTTGTGTCTGATGGCTATTGGTTATGTATCTTTTCTCTTAGAGTCAAGTTGTTTTCCTCTGTCTGAATAACTGTACTTCAAACAAAAAGGTAGAAATTAAGCACATTATGAATGTTCAATCTTTGTTACATAAAACTAAGAAATGCAGGTCTGTTAAACTGCAGAGAGGCAGGGAGGGATGCTGGTCATGGGAGGGGCAGGTGGGGGTGAGGGAAAGGCTCTGCAGCAGAGGGCAGTGGACATGGCACAGGCTGCTCAGGCAGTGGGCACAGCCCCGAGTGCCGGAGTTCAGGGAGCGTTTGGGCACCACTCTCAGACACAGGGTTTGGATTTTGGGTGGTGCTGTGTAGAGCCAAGGGTTGGACTCATGATCCTCATTGGGTCCCCTTCCGACTTGAGATATTCTATGATTCTGTGAACTTGAAAAGAAATTGTCTTTCTTAAATGGAATAAATTAAAATATTGACAATTTTCATGGACTGAGAATTTGAATTTTTTAATAGAAAAATTCAGAAAATACATTTCTTTTCTTCCTTTTCAAAAGATGATCCAACACATTGAACTCTTAAGAGCCTGCCAAATAGGGGGAATACATTTTAGGGGGAAAAAAAGGCAGAGAAGCTGGATGAGAGGCAGAAAAGCATTAGACACAGAATAAATCTCCACTACAATCACTGAAAATATCAGGACTTAGTTTCTCAGGGATGTGGTGTCAGAGGACAATGTCCATAGTACACTGGTCCATTTTTTATAACAAAAGTAATGGAACAGATGAATTAAATTTCATAGCAAGTCTTGAAAAGCTCCAAAAGTTTCTCAGTTTGGTTTAAAAGAGGAATTAAGTTTCATAATGAGAGGACGCAATGAACACTCAAACTCGTGGTAGAAGAGATATTCTACTTGATTAAGTTGTTTTTGAGCTTATTTCTAGAATATTTCTGCTGATTATTCTATTTTTCATTGCAAATCATTCCCAAAATTTAGGTTTAGCAGTAAAACTTTGTCTTCTCTACAAATGATAAGTAAAACTGCCGACTAGTGCAAAACTGTCCAGAAGTTGTGTCGTTTCTTTAGAATTCTAAAATTGTTTCAGTTAATGTGGAAAATGACTGACAAAAATATGTTATTTAGGAAATAATTTCATGCTCTCTTGACAAAAACAGTGGCTTTATGAATTAAGAAATCAAATTAATACAAAACTACATTCATATAAAATGTAAATAATATATCATTATGTTAATAAATCATAAGAGGAGAATAAATAAATTTGTCCATCACATATGGCACATCAAAGAGAAAGCCCTTTCTCATCATTTTGCAAGCCTTGCAGAAGAACAGGGTTAAAAACAAACAAAAACACAAGAAAACCATTCTGCTGCACAGACATCTGGACAGAAAACTACCACAAGAAAGACAGAACAACTCAACAAAATGTTCAGGTCTATCGACTCACACATTAGCACAGAATGCACTTTTCTTACTCCTAAATGCTTGTAGAAAAGTCCAAACAGGGCAGGAAAACTGTGGCTGTGTTTACCTGTGCATCAATGGAATAGTGAGCACTGAGGAGGGGAAAACAATGGGGAATGGGAAAATGTAGTGCCAAGAAACATGCAGTATCCCATTCCGCAGTCATGCTTGGATGTATCCAGATGTTAATGCAGTTTGAATCTAAAGACTGCATTTATTTTTGCATTGACTCTTCTCCTGATTGAAGAATCTTTTCCAAAACCCTCTCCGGTACAGGCATGGCCAGGGGAAGGGGAGCACATCTGCCTGGGATGGAGCAGACTTTCCCATCAACATTTCCACTCTCCTGAGAGTTCTGGGACCAAACTTCTTACTGTCTGCTTTTAGATAACTCCAATGTCTGCTCCAGTAGACTAATCTGAGGAAAAACTCTGGCCAGTTACAATAAGCACATCTGATGTTTTTTGCAGAAAACAATATAAAATCTTTCTTTCACTTATTCAGCCTATATTTGCATTTAAAAAAAAATAAAGAGCTCATGTCAGAGGTAATATTTATTTCATGACCAACTGCAGAGAAGGAAAAAATAAAATGAAAGGAAAAAATAAAAAGAAAGGAAAAAAAAGAGATGGAAGAGGGAGCTACTTAACATTTCTTTATAAATTTTTATTAGAAATCTTCTCAAGGTAATTGGATCACTTCTCTTATCTGCAGAGCTGAGATGAAGAAATGACTAAGATATATAAAAATATGTCTGCGATAGAGTGTAGAAAATGAATGAAAGGATTTGAAGGTACTCTGGAGAAGGAAAGAGAAGATAGATTTAGTTATTTTTACAGTTCAGAGCTGTTAAAGTTTCATAATGCTGAGAAATAAGGCAGAATTCATGTTTATGTTGGTTTGAAAATGATGAGCAGGGAGGCTTTCAAACTTATTACTAATAATACCTTCTTGAGCTCTTTCCTACAAACAATTTATGGACTTTAAAAGTCTTTGTACCTTTGAGCTTCAGGGCTTTTTCTTTCTAGATCACCCGGACTGACACAGGCATCATGAGGCTGAACACAACGCAGGCTGTGCTGCTGCGGAATCTTTACAGCCAAATAAAGAGCCTGAGTTTCTGTGACGGGGCTGGAACAGATCCCAAATGAGAAAGAAACTGTAGGAACTGAGGAAACTATGAAACTGCCTAAATGTATACATTAGATTATGTGAAACGCTAACATCTCTTTTGGCTAGTAACTTGACAGCTTTAAGTCTGATACTTAAGCCTGATTCTTTTATCGTCTAGATATGAGCAATATTCATTGAAATGAATGGCCGTGGGTTTGGGGGGATTTTTTGGTTGTTGCTTTTGGGTGTGTGTGTGTGTTTTTCTTGCTCCATTTTGTTTTCATTCTAGAAACAGACATCCATTGCAAGTCATTTGGTGGACTATCAAGGACATTGTAAAAATGAGGGATCCCAACCAAGTGCTATCTGCTGATTTCACTGCAAGTGAAAGGGATTCAGTGATCTGTGGAATCAAACCTTACTGCAATTAGGCATGGGATAATAAAAGCCTGTATATTCAGATTTTGAGATGTTCGAAATACTAATCTGGATTCAAATGTATTAATTCAAATTATTTTTGATTAATTGTGAATATTTACCTTGCAGTAGTTGGAAAATTCAGTGATGTGTTATACGCATGCCTTCTACATCCACAACGACACCTATTCTTCCACAATATTTAAAATGAGCTTTATCACAATGGGGTAAATTAGAATTGTGCTGATATGCAGAGGAACTTTTTAAAAAATAAGGCACTTGCTCCATTGGTTTCATAGATGCTTCAGTTGGTATAATCTCAGTGCCTTTGGTGTAATTGAGGCTGGCAAGATACACTGCAGGAAACACCTATTTACTCTGCCTTTTCCTGAAAGAGGGCAGATGACAGCCAGAAGGAAGCATTGTTGTACTTGGCAACAAACACATAGGCTCAGTTAGTAATTCTGACTGGAGAGCAAAGTTAAGAAAAATCATTTTTAAGTTCTTAAATGTTATCTTGTTTGAAAAATGTATGAAAAAGCAATATTATTTAAGCAATGGAACATAATTAGTATTAAAAGAGATGCAGAGTATGCATTAACATTAAAAGCAACAACTTCCTTATCACACCATCTGCTTGCTGTTATTTTTTTCAGAGCAATCAGAAATGGCCAGAAATCTAAAGTCGTTAGAATTTTGTACTACTGTGTGAGCATGTAGATTGTTAAAAAATCAATAAAATGTTCATTAAAGTCCAGTTTTTAGAGATGCTGATCAGGAAAATTTTATAAAGTTCAGTAGGAACTACAGTTTCTCAACACAGAAAAAAAAATTGTTTAGGTATCTAAGTACATCCTAAAAATGCTAAGTAACCCAGCACGTCTTCAAAATGTGCCCCAATTACCTTACATATAGTAGGCAATAGACTGCTTGCTAGTAACCATGTTTGGATAAAATCTGTAAGCAATAAATTCAGAATAACTGTATTGGAAGACAGTGGAATAGAACAACAAGCATTCATGAAGAATGGAAAGAAAAACCAGCCATTAAAAGAAAAGCAAGCAATGCACAGTGGAAAAATAGGAGCTGATGTGTTCCAGCAACCTTACCTAGAATACGTTCTCCCCATCTGTGCTCATGGATTGTCTGGGCAAAAAAAAAAATAATGGCTCATTCATTTGTCAAGAGTATTGCTCTGGTGTCTGTGTGATATATGCATCTATCTGAAATCCCAGTGACAGTAAAACTGATAGCTGTGTGGTTTATAATGTAAGAATTTGGAACTGGTACAAGACAGAGCTGTATATCCAGCCGTTAGCTCTGTTAGATACTGGTTCCTTCTCAAAGCCTGTTGGGGCTTTCCTAAGATATAACCTTACCAGTAAAGTATGCTATAATGTGATTTGGCC
>JANHGO010001713.1:0-32935 GCA_024606505.1 Aquila spilogaster
AGAAGGGGTACACACGGAGGAACTGGACAGTGAACTAGGTAAATCATCCATCTCTCGTTTTGATGTTTGACTTCAACCACACTGTTTTAAGCCTTTAATTACTTACTTTCTCCTTTGTATCATTTTGCATCTTTCAGTTTTTTTATTTCAACAAGCCTAATTTATCAGCAAAACTTCCCTAGCACACAAAGCATTAATATTCCCCTTGCTTCAGATCTAGTGTTTTTCTTACTGATTCAGAGTTTGAAGGAAGCTGGAGGGCCTTAATCTTGCAAAGTTTGTTTGAGGTTGTTTCCTCCTGGACCCCACAGAAGTCAGGAGTTTTTCCACTGGCATCGCTGGCTCCACGAAAAAGCTTATAGATGCCAAAGTTGCAATCAAGTAGCTAATGATGCTTTTTCACTGGGGCCACAGACATTTCCCAAACAAGAGAAGCAAAGTGTGATTTAGGAAGTTTAAGTATTACATAGGATGCTTCTACTGAGCTTGTGAATGAAACAGCTGAAAATTTTGCCTCAGTAGGTGATTTTATAAACAGATGATTTTCAATGATGTGGTACACTTTTATTTGCTGCATCTTTTTGTGAAGAATGCTGTCTTGATATCTAATCTCAGCAGTACTTATTCTGTTTATACTGATGGTGGAGGTAGTTGTTATTTCTGTTCAGCTATGCTCTAGTGCACTTGGAAAGCTGAAAGGCGTAAGAGGTTGCATAGGATTTTATTTCCACTAGGTCTATTATTGCTTTTAAAAAAGACTGTATTTACAGTTTATAGTTCTGCATACTGGAGGGTTGTATTACCAGAGAATTAACCTCTGGTTTCTGTAATGACTTGCAAGCAAGTGTATTCTGCTTCCTACTTCTGGGTGATTGATATGGCATCAGCAGCCAGCAGCTATTGAGTGGACTTTTAACACTACGCCAGGAACTGCTCTTCTGGATAATATGCCTGGAATAATGTTGGAGGCCTCACTTCTTTTAGTGCAAGAATTTGAAAGAACTGACAATGTAAAGAAGAATGCAATTGCTTTAGTGGTACATTAGAAGTATGCGCAGCTCATACAAATACTCAGCAGCCGACCAAGTAACATCAGAAGCAGGTGGATGCACACCAACAACCTGCAAAGATTTCTCATGAAGGCCTTCACAAAGGGTGACTTAAAATAAGAGAGAGGTTCTTTCAGTCTCATACGAGGATCTAGTGCAAGAGAAGAGCTGAAAAACTAGATGCAGGGAAACTCATAAATTGATAAGCCTGACCCCAGTTCTGCAGGCACTTACATACACAAGTGTTTTGCTGGAACATCATGAGACGTTCCCTTTGTTTTAATGCAGATAAGCTTTATTGAGCTCACAGCCCATTGATATACTTTTGAGATTTGCAAATGTTGCAGTGTAAAGAAGACATTTTCTAATGGCTCAGCTGGTTGCAGCAACGTCAGGGAGGGGGCATGAAAACATATGGCCTATTCATTAACCGTACTCGTGGTTAGTATAAACTGGTTGGTGCCAGATATTTAGCTCCTCAGCTTATCAACAGTTTCTGTTCTAAATATAAGAAAATTAAAACTTGAAGCATTTGCACAACTTGTTTTCCAAAGAGGTGGCTTGAATATGGAGTAATAGGTCACCTCTTTTTAACAGAAGGTTGTACAAAAGGACACAATAATTTAACCTTTAGAGTAGAATTTGACATACGCTTGTGCAGATCCTCTGGGCCTCACAGGGAGTAGTAAGAGCTGAGTATACTGAAGTCTTCTCCAGCTCCTTTATAGTGATGCATGGGTGCGACTGAAATGCCTGGCGGTTGGGGGAAGTTTTTTCATTTAAGAATCCATCCATCCCCTCTGTAGGGTAGGATACTAAACAAGAGCATCTCAGTAGGAATCCATGTATTTACCTCAGGCTTAAAAGTGTAAAATTGGGTATTTGTCCATTGAATTTACCTGCTGACAAATGCTCTGAGACTGCAGAGTGCTGCATGGATGTGCCAAAATAAAAACCATATGGCTCACTAAGGCTCCTAATGATGCAAAATGTTTTGGGAAATCTCATACTTGTGATAAAATCTAATGCTCTGGGTCATCTTCAGTTTGGCAGGAGAGGTAGAGAGGGGAGATGAATAATTTAAAGCCTCTAAGAAGCTAGACTGTGCAGCATGACTGTGGAGAATATTGTCTTTTGCTTTAGAGAACTTCCAGAGGCTTTTAGAAGTCAGAAAGCGCATCTACGTAATCAACAAGAAATGCATTGAGAGCTGCAGTTTTGCGTATTGTTATTTCCAAAAACATAGAGAAGTGTTCCTTAAATGGAAAGCTGCAGAGATAGAAAACTGGAAAGATTTTGGCACAATACCATTTTGGGGATTAGGAAAGTGCTGGTTTTCTGACCCTCTGTGAAAATTCTTTAAAAGAAAAGAAAAAAAAAATTAATAGCAAAACCTTTTGTGAACAGAAGAAAAGCAAAAAAAGTTTTTGTTTAAACTTTAAAAATAGAAAACACTTAATAGTCCAAAATAGACAAAAGATATTTGGCAGGAAAGCTTGTGGAAAAGTAATTTTAAGGCATTTGTGCATTACTTCTCCTCTCCCTCATTCACTTTTAATTTTTCTTCCACCCCCAGCTTGGTCTCCTTACCATTCTGCTCTCACCATAGTGCAATGAGTTAATGGCTGCCACAACTTGTGATTTCCGTGGTTGCATCCTAGGTCTTAATTTAATTGGACTGAAACTTTTAAAGCCAGTCCCACAGCATTTTCACTATATGGGACTCCTTTGCAAACCTGAGAGTTCCCTTTGCGAAAAGACTTTCAAGATTGGCCTTTAGCTTTCTAACTTTTTCTCACATACACTTGCACGCTGTAAAGGAATATCTGTTTCTGAAGCATTCATTTCAGATCGATCTGCTGATAAAATTGTGGAGTATTTTCATGCCCAAAAGTTAGCACTGGCTTGCATTTAATTGCTTATGTCTCAAGGAATCCAAAGATGTTAAACCCAATAAGGATAAAATAATAAGAATGGAAAACCTACCTTATATCTGCAAATAAGGGACATGTGGAGCAAAAACCATGAAAATCGATTTCATCTGATCTCCAGCCAATTCTGAACACAAACATAAACTTTGAGTAATTAGTCCATGTGTGTTTGTATAGATTCTGTTCATCTCCAGTCTGGAGATATTTCTATCCTTATGGCGACATAGTTGAAGTCTATAAATGCAGAACTAGATAGTTACATTTGTTCTAATTAATGGGCCATTGTTGATTGTATTGGCTCAGCAATTGATGCCATTAATGAAAATAAATCTTTGCATTTGATAATAAACAGATTATTTAGTATCAGTCTTGTCAATTTAGTGATAAATTTTCAGGAATTGTTTTGCATGGGGTATTTAAGCTTGTGTTATCTGACAATGGATTTTTTTTATTATTATTATTTTTTTTAAATTTAAATGAATGTGCAGAGTCTGTGGGACCACATTTGCACAGTCCATAGCATGGTAGAGCCTTTTTTCGAGCTGATTCACAGTATTACACAAACGCACCACTCTGTATTTTTAATAGGATGATTACTTCAGTACCCACAGCCAACCGGAACATTGTGTTTAAATGAGTGGGACAAGGATCAGGCCCTTAAGTAATACATACAGCTTTAATAACCCTCAGTTGGATGCTGAAGTGATTTTATTACATTCACTAATTATAGTTAAAGTACTATGTGCAGTCTAGAAAATGAACAGGAACAAAAGCGGGTACGTTTCCAAATGTTAATTTCATCTTCAGAACTGTTTTTTGTTAATTATGCTAATTAAAAAAGGAAATCTCTGTTACATGTGATTACGGCAATATGTGTTTTTACATTAAGTGCTATACAGCGAAATACATCTGTGTGTGCCAGCCCGCCTTGGGTGGATTCCATGTGCCGGGCGTTTAAGTTAAATTCACTTTGTCCTGTTTCAGGATGCGCTTTTGTGTTGGGCTCACTGCTGAGTGATGCAGTGTAAATCCCTAAGAAAGGAGTCAAAACCCCCTTTTTTTTCAGCAGTGGTGAGCATAAATGGCTCAGCCCTGGTACAGGAGACAGAAGTGGTCTCTCTGTTAGTGTGCTACAATTGCTTGCCATAATCTTGCCTGTCTTCAGCGGTTGGCATTAAAATGCCTCTGGCCTGTTGCCTGCATCGACTTCCACTGCAGTGCTCCATCCAGGGCACCTCTGCCCATGATGGTGAAACCAAGGGGGTACTTGAGGCACTCTCAGAAAGGAAATTTATTGATCGCTTGTTCATTTAATGGAAAAAAACAAATCTAAAATTGGCTGGCATGGGCATCTTCCCACTGATTTGCTAACCTAGCACTGGTAGGACAGGCTGTGCTACGCCAGCCTTTAAAAGGAGGCTGTGATCATTCTGAAAAGAGTTTGAAGCGAAGTCTGAGCTACTGATGAGTTTTGCACGCAGAGCAGGAGCAGCTACCTGTCAGAAAAATCTGCATTGGAGGCTTCAGTAATGTTTTTTCTATTTCCAGAGTTGCCTGCTGGTTGGGAGAAAATTGAGGATCCCGTATATGGTGTCTACTATGTAGAGTAAGTGCTGCTCTCCGGTTCTGGTGTGGCTGTCGCGTGGAGGACGGCTTTCCTCCGCAGCGGTCTGTATGCTTTGTTGGTAGCATCTCATACGGAGGAGGAGGAGGAGACCCTGGCCCCTTAATGGCTGGGGGATGCTATAGGAGCTGGGAAAGGGCAGCCCTGCCTTGCCATTCTCCATCCTCTGGTGGGCTCTGGCTGCAGCACCCTGGGGTGGGCTCAGGTGATACAGGAGCAGCCTGGGAGGGGGTTGAGCTCCGGGGGTGAGCTCAAGACAGACAGGAGCACCCTGGGGTTGGGGCGTGCAGGAGTCCCAGCACCTCACAAAATCCTTCCATCCAGAGAACATTAACAAGCGTGCAATTAACTGAGCTTGATCCCCTTCGTGTAGTGCTATGATCAACATGCGAGTGTGCAAAGCAGACCACCAATTCTGTTACAAGTCAGAAGACGCTCAAAAGGAGGAATGGATGAGCCTGTGTGACCAAACAGCCGTGGCAGAGGTTCTTGCATCAGGCTGTGTTGTTGTGAATAGAATTACAGGTTTAATGGGACTCTCTCCGGAATTAGAACAGCTTCTTCTTTATCTAGATGTCAGATCACTCCCTAGGGAAACCAGAGATCTGAGTTTTGTTTCATCACTGACCCCATAAAATGAATTTTTAATTATGTGTATACTCCTGTCTAGTAGGATGGCTTATGATAGCCCTCAGAATAGACATGGAATACAGTTTCTGTCTGCTTTGGCTTATTTCTGACCCTACCGTCTGTGCCTAGGGAAACAAGGTTAGCAAACTGTGTAATTAAGGCTTGACATTTATTTACCAAAGGCATCAAGAATATTTTTTGGCTATTAAATGCCATGCCAAGAGTTCTTTACAGCATTTTTTCCTGTCACTTTATATATATGTGCCTGTTAGTTTTGTGGCACTCCTGAGTGATGAAATTAAATAGAAAAGTAACAGCAATGAGACATAAGTTTATTTTATTTGCTATCTATAAGCTAGCAAGATGGTTATAATTTGAGCATTTGTCTCTGTCCCTTCCAGTTCAGGCACTCTATTATTGCATAATAGTTTTTATTGAGAAACAACTGTATCATGAAAAAGTTTATATCATTTTTAAAGTAGTTATTTGTTCTTAACTTTCTGAAGATATCTTGAAATGGGAAATTAGTTAAATATTTTTCCAGTGATTTAATATTGATCTTTAGCAGAAAAAATTCTTAACATAACTATCTAGAGTTATGGTATCGTGATTACTTGAAAAAGTGGTTGGTTGTTCATTTGGGTTTGTTTTTTTGGTTTTTTGTTTTTTTTTTTAATAAAGACACATGCGACAAGAAACAATAAAATAGTAAGTTCTTAATGGTAAACTTTGGTTTGGATACAAAGATGAGCTTTAAGCTAATACAATTTTCTAAGGTCTACCTGCTCCTCTGCTGTAGCAAAATCACTACTGAAAAATCGCTCTTGACCAGTTGATGAGCAGCTCATCTGATCTGCAGCAAGTGCCCAGACCTGCCCCCACCGCCCTGGCATCTATGGCTGGTGTTCGTTGTTTGGTTTCATAAAATGGTTAATCCTCCGTGGAGCGCATTGCTTGTCTGCCATGTTTGGGGCTGGGCTGCTTTTTTTTCCTTTTCCTGAGATTGGTAAGAGGGATTGGCTCGAAACATCTCATACGGGTCAAAAGCTGCCTAATGGCCCTCCAAGGAGGACAGCTCAAGTTTCACCAAATGCCAGTTTCCACTGGGAGTATTTGCTGGTGGCTGATTCTGAATATATTTTGATCCATTTAGAGCCCAGCTTTTCAACTCATAGCCTGCATCCCTGCAAATATTTGTAAGACACCCTGTTAATGGTGTGCATTGTTCAGATAGCTTGACAGATGTTACCAGTTGTTGGGTTTTGGGTTTGTGGTTTTTTCCTTTTTTAATTTCAGTGAGCCAGGGAGTGACTGCACCTCTGGAAATCTGATTAAAGCAGGGATGATATAGGCCTGTCTTTTGAAATGCAATGAGACAGAGCGCCTTTTCTGTTTTAATCTCATTTTTCACAGATAGATCACTACTTTAATGTATTTGAAGGAATTAGCCATTCCTACTCAAGACATCATATCAATACTGGAATCCGCTTGTTTTCCTAAATATGCTTTTTGGCACAACTAGGTGAGCCTTGCTCCACGTACACTGCTGTTGGGTTTGTTTGGTATTTTACTCCTTTCCCCAGAGGAGTTTCATGCCTGGTCTTCATTCCTGCTTTTCACATAAAGGGTTTCGTAACTTATTGCTCTCTTTCATCTCCAGCCACATCAACCGGAAGACCCAGTATGAAAACCCAGTTCTTGAAGCAAAGAGGAAGAAACAGCTTGAGCAGCAGCAACAGCCACCAGAAGGTTGGCACCACCAAAGGCGTGATGATTGGGCTTTTCATGAGGGAACGTGCCCTCCCTTGCCTTGGCAGCACCATGCCAATATGTTTGTCCTTCCTTCTGTGGCCTTAGCATTTAAAGGCCAAATGACGTGCATAGGAAAGGTTGCTTATGCCCTTCACATAAGATGCAGCAAAAGAGAAAATCTAAACCGTATAACCACTTAAACATAGTAGCTTTCACCCTGCTAAAGGGGAGAGAATTTTCTTTTAATGTCCTTTATTTCTGAAAAGTTTCTCACCTTCCCAGAGACAATCAGAACGCATGTTTTCCTATGTAATCTGCTCCATCAAGTTACTCACTGTAGCTGGTGGTGTTCCAGTCTGTATTGGGACTCATAGGCTACCAAAGGGGATGAGGAGTGGGCATTTACATGCGCACTAAAGAAATCCCTCTGAATGAGAGACTTCTTAACCCAAGAGCTTCGGGTTGTCAAGCTCTAACATTTGAAGTAACTTCATTATTTTAAAACACTTTTTTTTTTACTCCCCCCCCCTTTTTCTTTTTTTTTTCTTTTTTTTTTTTTTCTCTTCCCTTTAAATGCAGCCCAACTGTAGCGAGGGGCCTGTGGCATTTGGGTTTGTTTTGGTACCGTCGTAGCTTTCACACCAAGTTATTTCACAACAGTTATTGTCCAAGGGGAAAATAATTTAGGCTTCAACATTCCTCCTGCAGCCCCGTTTCCCGCAACATTAGTTCTTCTACTTAGATGCCATGAGTGCCGTGGGGAATAGATTTCATATAAATGTCAAGACCACTTAGGTGCAAATCAAGTCCCAAGTTCGAGTGGGAGATAGGGTGTCCCAGCAGACAGATTAGTTGACCTGGACATAGAGAGTCCTCCAGAACTGATTTTTGGACATCCCACTCATTTTATTCCTTCTCTCCGTGACTCTGTTTCCTCTCTTGCCATGCTTCTCTCGTCTCCTCTGCTTGAACCCCACACTCCCAGTGTGTGTACGTGCAGGAGCTCATAGTGCTGTTGTGAAACGAGTAACATTTCCCTCTCTGCCCTCTCTAGAATGGACAGAGGAGTGTCCATCTCTCCCACCACCCGCTGCTCCAAACCATGTTTCAAACAACCAAGAGGCAGTTCGGGAAGCGCCAGTACAAGGTAACAACCTTGTTAAACCAGTTGTAAAAGTGCAACAAGGTTTTTTTCCTGAGAATGAAATTCCCTCAGCCATGAGCAAAGGGAGTATCTCCATGACTAGTGTCACATGCCAGGGCACGTGCCTGCTTATCTGAATTCCCATAGATTTTAAGACTAGTTGTTTTGAGACCACATTTGTTGCCAAATGCAAGAGGCAAATGAGATCACCTGCATCAAAAAAGGATTGTGGCTATTCTCTGTGTAGCGTTCCAAGTCTTTAAAAAGGCATGGTGAAAACATGACTTACAACATCGGTGGGATTTAGCAGCAATTTGCAAGTGCAAGTAGGAGGAGACCCTTTTCTACAGAGCTGTATGGATATGCAAGGATTAGCCTTCTAAACTCTACTGAGTTTAAAATGTGGCTCTTATAATAAGATCTAGTGCAGAGATTTCCTTCTGTTCTCATAGGTCAACATTCCCTCCCAAAAAGCAGCGCAAAATTTCACCATGTTGCACTGTGATTAAGACACAGATACGCATTAACGTGGGCATGTTTTAGTTTGAGAGCCAAAGCCAACGTGACCTCATGTCTGCATTTGTGGGCAGGTAGGCTTTCAAGTTAAAGTAGTTTAAGAGTTTAAGAAAACCGGTCAGCATGTTTGGGAGCTGTGATGTGCATAGGTTGTCTGCACTGCTGGGCAGGACCTTGGTTTTGGAGTGCTTGGAGTGTCTTGGTTGCATTTGTGACATCTGAGCAGCCAGGTTCTGGTATTGCCATGGATGAGTCTGGCTTGCAACTTTATGGATTTTCCTTTTTGCGTGCTTTGAATCCAAATGAAAATTTGGGGGGCATAGGACCTGAGGGGAACACCAGAAGAGGGAGATCCTCTGCCACTGGGAGGCCTTTGCAGAGCTACAAGGCCTCCCGTGCTGAATCTGACTTTCTGTAGTAACAGAGAGTGAAGAGGCACAAGTGCCATGGCCACATGTTAGGAGCAAATTAAAACATGCGTCTGCACAATCTAAGTTTAAGGTCCTCTGGAAAGTTCTGCACGAGGAGAGAATAGTAATAAGTCCAAATACTGCAGACCTACTATGAAGTTGTATGCATGTACAAGTACTTTGGGCTATTACAGCCTTATTTATTAGCATCAATGGTCTGCGTATAGCCAACTGCTCACAAACCAGTTGCTTGTCTTAAATAACTGACCAGAGAGACATGAATTGTTCCTGAATTTGCAGCGTGAGCTGAAACATTGCCAGATCAGGTTGCCAGCAGGGACAGAGAGTTCCACTTGTACCTGTTGCAGTCTAAGTGCTCTCTGGTTATAAGTGCTTGTAAGTAGGCTTCATCTTTGGGTACATCTAAATTGCATGGCTTTGCCCTGGTCTGCAGGAACCAGAGGCTGGGGAAGGTGAGAGAGGGGGAATCTGGCTGGAGCGTGTCATCGTGACAGAGCTGGGAGCAGCTGGGGGGAGGCTGGCCCTGGGAGCTGGGAAATACTCCTGTGCTCTGCAGGTCAGCCGTGGTGAGCCTGGCCGGGGTGCTGCTGTCCCAGCAGCCTTTCCTGCCACGAAGAGCCAGGGAGCGCTCTCTGCGGCAAGTGGCAGCAGGTCAGCCCTTCCAAAACAGACGTTGTAAATTTAGCAGTATCCAAAGCCCCCAGCACATTCCCGAGGGGTATTGGAGTAATCCGGACTCGCAGCAAGGAAAAACACGGGAGGTCTGGGGATGGTACCCAGACCACAAGGCATCTGGGGTTAAGCATGTCATCAGAGTGCCCCCAAAATGCTGGTCTTCCTCGGGGAGATACCTGTGAATGCCACCTCTGCCTTTTACACTGTCAGGCTGAAGCAAAGGCTGCCCAAGCATCCGTGCACGGCAATGCAAAGGATCCGTCACGCAGGGGATGACGTTAGAAGCCTTACTCGGCTCTCCGCCCACTCTTGACTGCCAGCCACCGAAATTGTGCAGCAACGTTACAGGAGAGCATTAGCCTGTCTCGGCACCACTCTGAGTGACATGTCCTGGTACCCGCTGATGACTCCTTCTCTCTTTCATTCCTTCCTCTTCCTTTCTCAGTGCTACTCCCTCTTCTCTCGCTCCCCCTTTGCAGCAACTATTTCCAGCTTCCCTGTCCCCCTGCCCTATGCCCAGGGGTTTCCGTCTCTCCCACTGATGGCACTGCTGGCAGCGACATGGGCATAAGGACCCTGGCACTGCTCTCCCAGCTGGGGTTTTGTAGATACAGTCATTTAAAATGCGATCCCCTCCCAAATGCTGTGGGTGGGACGTAGCCTGTGGTGCTGCTATCCTGTTACCGCAGGGCAACTTCACCCCGTATTTGTAGGCAGATGCCAGCAAGCTGTGCTTGTTCTGCTTGTCTTTTGAACCAGAAATCAGCACAGGACCAAGCCCCTCTGCATGCTGCCTCTCAGCTGTATTTGTTACCTGAGATGTCGGGTTGCACTTTGACAGTCAGGGCTTTTTTACAGCTTAGGGTCTGAGCAGAGCATCTGCCCACGATGTGCAGGATTACGGTGTTCCTGCGCTACCCTTCAAAGGCAGAAGACTGCAAGTCCTCACACTGCCCCCTCATGAATAATCTTCAAATGTACTTTTTTTTTTTTCCCCAGTCAAAGGCTTACGAGTCTCAAATCCCCTCACTCTCCCTCAAGGTCTCCTTTCTGAACCGAGGCCCACGGCAATGCTGCCGAGGTTTTTGAAAGTATGCCAGCTCTCCTGGCTGCAATACACACTGCTGATCCCGAAGCTGTCACCAGAGGGCTTAGTGGCACAGGCTTTTCCCCTCTAAGCATTAAAAACAATTAAAAGTGCAAAGGTGTTTAGTGTTGGCACTGTGAAGTACAGCAACCGTGATCCCTTTTCCGAGCCTGTGCAACATGCTTTGCAAGGATGCGCTTTTGTCTTTGGAGCACCTCGTTCCTCTTAACCGTGCTCCCAGAGAGCATTAACAGCCCTCCAGCACAGCCGCTCCGGTCCCGGGCCGCTCTTTGATCCGTACTTCACAATGGCAGTGTTTCATCCACAACAGGCAAGGAGCAGAAAGGCAGGAGAAAAGACTTCAAACGGTGTCTGAAGAACAACATCGGCGTCCTCCCCTTTTTCACTGGAGGAGGCCACAGGGTGGTGGCGATGTGGGGGGGGGGGGGTGTCATGGTAAAGGGTTACACAGTGTCTTGCCAGAGCTCAGAAGTTGCTTTTTGCTAGGTGGGTTGGGAGAAGGCCAAGTGGTGAAAAACATAATGATATTCCTTTCTGCAGAAATTCTCGCTGCAGACTCCTTCTGTAGGAGGCATTTGTGCTGCCCCTGTCCCATCCTTCCTGGGATGGATATAACCACCTCAGGACAGAGATAAGACACATATCTAAGCCAGCATTGCCAGCTTTGATATATTCCATTCTTTAAAGCAGCATGTTTTCCCCTTTGTAGCCTTGGGTCTTTGGTGTGCACAACCACAGCTAACAAAGTGCCAGGTACTAGGGGTTTTTCCTCACTCCTTTTACTGCATGATTGGATCCGTGGAGACGGGTGGAGTGCGATGAGGTGAGAGGATGCTGGAGTGAAGTGCAGTCCTGTCCCAGCACACCACGGTGTTTGTCCGTGTACTTGTTAGAACGGGGAGGGGCAGAAGAAAAACAGATCAAACACTCTTGCCTGCCTGTTTATAGATTTTCCAAACTTCCTACACAGGAAAACCTTTTTTTACACGAAACCCTTCTGAGTTGAAAGGGAAGTTCATCCACACCAAGCTAAGGAAAAGCAGCAGGGGTTTTGGCTTCACCGTCGTTGGAGGGGATGAGCCGGATGAATTTCTCCAAATCAAAAGTTTGGTGCTCGACGGCCCCGCGGCGCTGGATGGCAAAATGGAAACAGGTACTGATGCTTTATATCAAAATCACCACCACCACTTTGATTTATATTTTTACTGCTGATTTTATGTGCAATTCATACAGGACTGTAGCCCTCATCCCCTTTTTGGGGAAAGGCATTCAGCTTTCCCATTAGGAAGCGGGGAAGTGAGATATATAAAGGGACATGTTCAAAATCTTACAGCAAGGCACTTTACGTCCTGGAATTTCTCAGGTGCCAAAATAGCTAGCTGGGACTCTGCCAGCTCCTGCTCTCCCCATGCTGACCTGCGGAGAGGAGGCAGCAGTTGTGGGGTCCCACATCAGGCTGTGGGTTACTGCTCCCCACTGTGGCAATGGCTGCTGTATTTTTGTAGGGCTGCATCACTATGTTTTGCGTATCTGCCATGCCGCTCACCCTTCCTTCCAAGCTACTCCCAGGGAATGGGTGGAGGAGTGGGCTAGTTTGCGTTTCCCTGTGTGGAGGTACCAAGGGCCAATTTGTTTTGCCAGAGATCAGGCCCAGCATGATGAAATCCTGTTAGGATTCACCTAAGGTCACAACTCCTCGCTTGCAGGTGGAGCACCATAACATTAAACATCCCGGTGTTGCAGCCTCAGTGTTAAAAAATGAATGATAACTTAATTGATACCTAGATTTCAGGCCAAAGTATGTCTGAGACATGACACGTGGCACCATATTTGAGCAGTTGGTATTTGAGAGCCTTCTGTTATAGCTCTCATGTGCTCTCAGTTTTGTTTCTATCATATGTCAGTGTAGCACAGCATATAACAGTGAGAGCCGGGCTTTGAAATAACTGTTAAATGGGCCATATACCATCATTTGAATTTATTAATTTTTTTCATGAGGCAATTCCATTTTCACTTTCAAAAATGTTTATGTACATAAAGGCTTTATGCAGTGAATCCGTTGCGTACAGAGAGTTCTTGCTTGCCCAAGTGTCACCATTCCTTTTCCTTGCAAAGGTACTTAAATGCTGCTATTTACCTGTGAGTGGTACCCGTGGATGCTGCGGATCAGCTCACAGGCTCTAGTCCTCACCTTCCTGGGGTGCACAAAACATACGTGTTTGGTATATCTGTCTGTGTCCTCTGCAGGGGACGTCATAGTCAGTGTGAACGATACGTGTGTGCTGGGGCACACTCACGCTCAAGTTGTGAAAATCTTCCAGTCCATCCCCATCGGTGCCAGCGTGGACCTCGAACTGTGCCGAGGCTACCCCCTGCCCTTCGATCCCGATGATCCCAACACGAGCCTGGTTACGTCCGTGGCAATTTTGGACAAAGAGCCGATCATTGTGAACGGGCAGGAAAATTACGACTCCCCAGCGAGCCACAGTAGTAAAACAGGGAAAGTAAATGGCACAAAGGAAGCGAGACCCAGCAGCCCGGCTGAGGTCGCCTCCAACGGACCCCACGGTTACCCCAATGACACGGTGTCTTTGGCGTCTTCGATAGCAACACAACCTGAACTCATAACTGTGCATATAGTGAAAGGGCCTATGGGCTTTGGGTTTACTATAGCAGACAGTCCTGGTGGGGGTGGCCAAAGAGTGAAACAAATTGTGGACAGCCCAAGGTGCCGCGGCCTGAAGGAGGGCGACCTTATAGTCGAAGTCAACAAGAAGAATGTGCAGAGCCTCACTCACAACCAGGTGGTGGATATGCTGATTGAATGTCCTAAGGGAAGCGAAGTCACGTTGCTGGTGCAGCGAGGAGGTAAGTCTTCAAAACTGCTTTAAAATATTTCTTCTTGAAATTTAAAAAAAAATGCATGTCATGAAAGACCTGCTTTCCTAAGCTTCTCTGTAGAAATGGGTTATGTCCTGAGGTGTAGGAACTGCCCCAAGTTGGCAGTTGTCAGGTCACACAGATGGTTGAAATTATTTGTTGTTTGATGCTGCACCGGGGTGAACGTGCATGGAGGTGCCATGCGCACACGCACTACACGCCGTCCTCTGGTAATGCACAAAAGGGTGGCATGGTTACACATACGGTTTCACCTTTACTTAAACAACAAACCTGATCTCATGCTTGTAAAACTTAATTATTTGAAATAGAACATGGATGTTTCTTGAACTGTTTTGGGAGATGGAAGAGGCTGGTAATACGTTCTGTAATTTGCAGTGTTCAAAATCAGATATCTAATGACTTTTCCCTGTGGAAGGGTTACACCTGGGATACAGTTGGGAGCGGAGGAGAGAATTTAAACTTCACCAAGTTGTAAGCAATTGAAATGTTACTTCTGGACACGTTTATTTGCTGCGCAATCCGGAGCTGAGCTCAGTTTTGGTTGCATTGCTGAAAGGCTGCCAGCGGTTAAAAAACCACCCTACAGGCAGTGTCTGCAGCCCACGTGGGAGCATGGATGGTAGGTAACCTGTCAGTGGGGCCAGCCCATCCACAGAAACTCTTTCCCTGCACATAGTATGTGTAAAATAATCTGAGGTAGCATGCTCCACCTCACGTAGCACACTTTTAGTCCGTGGATTAAAATTACTGGAAGAGTTAGTGTCAAGCTCGCAGGGAAAGCGCAGGTCAGCTGTTGAATGCAAAATGAAGAGCAGAGGGGTCAGCTCTCCCTCTCTGCTCTGGCACTGGCAGCGGGGATCTGAGGGGGCGAAGCCCCGGCCCCGCTGCGCTCCCTGTCCCAGGCAGCGGTTTTCATGGACAGTGCACACATCGGTGCTCAGCGCCTTGCAGGGATGAGCATGCTGCAGAGACAGTTAAGCTGGCAAGTAGGTGCTGAACGCAGCCCCCAGCCATATATACATATATATATATATATAAAAGCACTTTTCTGATGCATTTTCTAAAGTGTCTTGATTGTAGTAGTTAGCAACAAAAGCCAGTCCCTTTAAACGGGGGACAGGTTGCTTTCTGAATTTGCAACTCTGGTTTGTTGTTTTTAAAGACCTATTTCAAGGAATTGAGGACATTGATTCTGCAATTAATAGCGGCTCTGGAGAAAGCACTGCCTTTCTCCTACTCCTTCCTTTCCAAGTACTTACTGTGTTTTTCTATTTTGATAGTAAATTAAAAAGTAGAGAACAGAATATATTAAGAATTCTCCAATTTTCAAAGTGTGAGTTCCTTAAAGACTTTCAATGCTAGAGAGGTTTAAAAAATGCACTTCGTTCTCGTGATTAATATATGTACTATGGGGAAAATACGGTTGGAAGAAAAATAGCAGCTATTATTAACCCTCCTGGAGAGTGCATATATATCTGGTAACACCATACATTAATTATTTGAATTGTGGCTGACATTTAATAATCCTCCTTATGCCTTGAAGGCATAATGAAAAGATTTCATGAGGAAATAAAAGCATAGTTTTAATAAGATAGTTATTAGTTCCCTGGTAATCTTGCTGAATGTCTCTCTTCTTCTTTTATTTAATCAAGATACTAACCACATGTTGAGCATTTGCTATCACCTTCCTAGATAGATAACGTATCAATCTCCTTGAACTGCCTCCCTCCCTCCTTCAAGGTCCTGACATTTTCATCTGAGCATAGAGCACTTGCAGTTCCAAATTTCACGCTCTCGTGGTACAGGACTCAGAAACTGTGGTGGCCCTGGATCCACAGTTAATCATTGAAACATGTTTTTCTTCACATCCAGAAGCAAGCTGGACCGAAAGGCACTCAGGTTGTGACCAGAAGCCAAGCAGAATACGGACAGCAATAGTAGCCCCAGAATCAAACCTAGTCAGGTTTGTTTAAACCTTGTGAGATGGTGCCGGCTAAGATGCACCCAGCACTCGGTGCTGCTGTGTTTGGGTCCTTGCTCCTGTAACTTTACCTCGTGTTACCCCTGCCAAGTCTTTTCTCAGAAGTACCATCCCCAGACAAGGTGCCACTATTTATTTTGGTCCAATTACAGAAATGTAGTTGGCTCCGGCATCTGATAACCTCCTTTAGGGCTCTTGAAGCAGTTCTTCTTTAGCTTCACTGTCAGTTGTCCTTTCCTCCTCCTCCCTCTGGTGTCCAGCGAAGAAAATGCTCAGATGCTGTCAGGCATCCTTGCATTAGCCTAACATTTGCATTCAGTCAGGCTTTGCATGAAGCATCCCTGCAACACTAAGGCTGGTGTTCAGAGCTGTCGAAAGGATTTGTCAGAAGTGATTACTAATCAGGCAGAAAAATATCAGAAAGAGATGTGTAATATACGGGAAAAGCTCTGCCTGCTCCAAGCTACTGGTGCGCTCCCAACAACGAGGTTTAATTGTTAAAATGCAAACCCACAGCCGCTGAGAGCAGCCTGTAAAATATTTACTGTAAAGTGTATTCAGCTGAAGCGCTGGCTTATGGGAGCGGGCGAGTCCTGCCGTTGCCGTTGAGTGAGGAACAGAAGGATGATTTCAGGAAGGATGAAGCTGAAATCCCCCCTCTGCATGCTTGGCTGCTCGTGTGTCATCCGAAAATGGTTTGCAGGACTCATACAAGATTGGGGCAGGGGGGTAAATACATTAGAGAGGGACAATGTCAGGTCATTGAGATTTTGCTTCCCAGGGGCCCCATAGAAAACTTGCCTTATCTATCTTCTGATTTAATTTTTTATTTTCCCCTTCCTTCTCCCCTCTCTAGGGCTTAATTATATTATTGCTGCTGTTTTCTTATTTCACCCGTACATAGTGCTGGATAAAACTCACTGAGCATATCTCATGGCTTGGACTTCAACACTTGAGGGATTCAGAAAGCATGAATTCCCAGCAAAGGCAGGGTGCAGAGGAGCTAATTGGGCTGTAGGCGAGAGCAGATCGGAAAAGCTGCTTTTGCTTAGCAAATGAAGGGACAGAGGGGACAAAAGTATTGTCTAACTATTAGGTAGGAGAGATAGAAGATACTTAAACCAAAGAGTTGGCTGAAGAACAACTGGGTGTTGTTCAGCCATGAGTAATTTAAACTGGAAATAAGAAGAAAGTGCCAACCCATTAGAGCCTGTAAGTCAAACTGGAGGAGGCATAAAGGCTTTGTCGTCTGAAGGTGAAGCTCAGCACGTTTGAAGGCGATATGACATCGTGCCTGCAACAGCAGAGGAGTGCTTGCTAACCCAGCAGGACCGTTCAAGGGCTGTGTACCTGAGAGTAAACCAGTGCTACTGGTTACCAAATGCAGAATTAAGTATATGCTTTTGTCCCTGCACTGCACAATGTGATTACACATTTCAGTTATTTTGAAGAATTATTGTTAATAAGGCCACAAAAGGCACGCCTTTATTTTGAATTCTTGTAGCTGAAAAGGTTCTTTTAACCTTGTACCTACCAAGTACATAAAGTACTTTTCTCAGAAAAAAAGCAAAGAAAGAAGGTAATATTTGCCACTTGAAATCCATTTGTCATTGAAGTCTCGTCTACGCACAGTAATCGACTGAAATAAGCAATTCTCAAATACCTCTTCATTCTGCACAGATTCTATTCATAATAAAAGCAACATTTTGTCAGAATAATTTCCCTGCTTCCCAAGGGACTTTTATTCTGGGAGTTGTGTCTATGCTGGGACAGGTGTGGGGTTGTTTCAGAACAAGTTATTCTGCAAAACTACTGTGCTGTATTTTTTGCAGTCACTGAGATCTAGCATTTGTTTCAGTGAGAACATCTGGGTGTCTTACTGATGTATTTTGTGAATGACCTCAGATTAAAGAGGATTATTTTTTTCCTTTTTTTCCCTCTTTTTTTTTCAGGTCAGTCTTCAGTTCAGGTCATCCAAATATTTTGTGATTAGTTTGTGTTCAGTTACAAGAATTAAACTGAGCAGTTTTCACGCAGGTTTGAATGGACAGTTTCCCTTCAAAGCTTTCACAGCACTCACTAGCATCTTTATTCACCGGAAGGTCAAAAATAGCATAAACCTTGAGCCTGATCTACGTAATCCCCTTGAAGATGTGTTCCCACTTTGCTCCAGATCAAAGTAAAAGCATGCAGGTGAAATGTCACTCACATGTCATGTGCAAATCAGTGGAGTTTCTAATAGCTTTCCCTAGTGCCAAATTCACATTAAACTGGGGAATGGAAATCCATCTTCTGAAAAATATATGATATATATGCTAGAGTTTCGAAACTAAATCTATTTATGGGAAGAAGAACCAATGCAACATCTACCTGTTTAAATGCCCATCGGTGGGCGCCTGAGTCTTAACTTCATGTAAAAGCAAAGTCCATGGTAAATTCCCTGTTCATGGTTCAATTGAACGGGAAGTGTGCGTGGGGAGCGGTGGAATAGGTGGAAGTGGGGAGAGGTCGGTGCCAATGGTCCTGCCCATTTGGTCCTTGACTCAGTGGTTTTAAGAAGGTCCCTGTGATACATAAAACCACAATGAAGATTTGCAGCAGTAGAACAAAATTACAAAGCTCTAAAGCAGTAAACCTATTAAGTCTCCTTAGCTAGCTGGACCTTCCCGGGCTGTTCCAGTGATGCTCTTGGCATGTGAGGGTAATTAACCTCGGACACTTCCCACAGAGAGGAGTTAACTCCTTCTTGTGCTGAAAATGCGTGCTAGAGTCAACTGCCCCGGACTAGAAGGCTCTTTCTGTAGCCTTAAATGGAAGGACATCTTTTTTCTCTATCTTGTGTCTGTGCCATTGAAATATTGCATAGTAATATAAAGATACATGTCTTTTTCTTTACACTGCTTGCTGCAGCTTCAGGCTCCCCCCAGCCAGGGCAGAGAGAGTTACAAGATCCTTTAGACACAGTGGGAAAACTTTATGAACAATATATGATAACAACTTATAATGGTAAGCACATTACAGCAGTATAATTGAAATCAGATTGTTCTTTGAGATCTAGAGTGTCAAAATACAGTGCTCAGGCATAAATGAGCAGTGGCACTGAGCATTAAGTATCTGAGCTGAGTGAAATCCGTTACCGCTGCAGGTTTCAGAGGACATCTCCTCACTACTCCATTCTTTCTGCCCCACCAGAAACATGTAACAGTCTGAATTTTATAAGCAAAAGTATTGGTTTTGTACTTGTTTATCGAGATCCTCTCCCCCCATGGAAATGAAATTTTCCCTTCCTGTCCTTACCAGAAGTGTTGGAAATGGATCATTTAGTGGTAAGAGCCAAACAAAAAAACCCCGACTATCTCACAGTGTTGGAATTAGAGGTCCTTTTCAGTTGCTTCCCTAATGATGTAAAACCATGGTAATTAGAGCTGCAATCAGCTATTCAGTGCAGACTTGAACTCTTTTGAACAAGCCACTCACTTCTGTTTGCCCTTTAGGCTTGCAGTGAAGAGCGAGTTGAAAGTCACGCCACTTAAGCATCTAGCTGCCAGAAGATTTCAAACTGTCTTAGCAGCTGCTGAATGAGAGAAAAATTGAGTCCAAACTGCATTTAGGACAAAAATCACAACCTGGGAATCATCTGACCGTTACCACAGAGCGTGTTTGCCTCTGCCAAAGCTTCTGGAAAGGGAAGAAAAGTTCACCATTTCCAGCAGTGTTTTCAGTTCCTAATACAGAGGGAGCAGAGCATTATACTGAGGTCTTTGTCCCGTGTTTGGATCCATAGGACCCCCCCCCGAACCCCACCTCGCTAAGCACAGAGCTGCCGGTACCAATCGTTGTGCCTGCCACCTTTGTGGTTGCTTTTCCTACTCTAGTCCCCAGGCTACCATGTTGTGGCAGCTTCTTCCCTCACCCGGAGCAGGAGCAGATCTAATTCCTCTCTGCCATCTGGTGTGCTCAACTGACCTCTACATTATTTGAAAATCCCATTTCAGCTCACCCCTTTTTCCTTGCCTTACCTTCTGTCAACCACCACCAGCTCCCAAAGCTCCCAGTACCTCCCATCAAACCTGTTTGTTGAATCTCTTAGCAGTTTGTCACTCAGTATAGGTTATTTTGAGCTGTACACTGAAAAATACCTGATATTGTACTACAAATAATACCACCCAGAAATAACAGGTGAAAGGATATTTTTGATAGCTCATAGGCACCCCTCACTAGTTAGTAAATTATACTTAAAAAATCAGAATCATAGTATGCTTAAAGAAATATATGTCCATGTGTAATGCCAAGATTTATTTTTCAAGTTCATTACGTTGTATTCCAGGGTTATTACTTTGTAATTCCAGAGTTATGGATTTCCTGATTAAATTGGGAATCTCATTTGGCATTTAAAAATCTGTCTTCAATTGTTTCCTCTTGTTTATTTTTGTTACTATGTCCTTTAAAGAGATTTGCCTGGGAAGAAGGGGATAAGGTTAGTGAAGTTTGTAAGTTGGTCTACAAACTGCATTAGAAATGAAATTAAATGTTTTTAAAATGTTTTGCAATGTTACTTTTCCTTTTTCTGAAAATAGACAATCCTAGTGAAAATACATTGCTAAAACTTGGGACTTAAGTGCAGGGAAGGAGCAGCTCTGGGGGAACCTTTAGTTGGGAGTAGCTGCATCTTTTTTTCCCAAACCACCACTCTCTTATTCTCTTCTCTTCTCTTCTCTCTGTTAAGCGGAATTATATTCTAACAAGGCCAAAAAAAGCTGATGAGACTTTAAAGCAAGTTTAAAGCAAGTTTGATGTCACATTTACTATTCTCTTACAGCCTTATTCTGATTAGGGACTAGTATATCAAGGAGCAGATACAAAAATCGGTTGAAGTCAGGAAAAGATGAAATAAAGGAAATGTTACACATTTTGGTATTTTTAATAAGAAGTTTGAAGTTCATACCCCTTATTAGAATTGCTTATGTGCATGTATTTCAATCCACTGTGCAAGTTAATTTTCCTGTAAACAGCTCCGGAGTGTTAGATACGCCTTTTTGGGGCAATGCTGTGTATTGTTATGCAGCACCATACACTGATCACTGGTAATTGGTTTTGTAAATAAAGCTAGCAGGAACTTGTTTTCTCTTTGTGATAAAAATAAGCTAAACTTAACATTTAAAATCAGGTCGTCTTATAAATAATGTAGTATTTGGGGATTACGCAGTGTTTTTCTCCTTCAAAGTGCTTTACAGGTGTTAATCTTAGTGACATTAGCTGTTTGTTTTTGATGATCTAAATTTGCAAGGTTTGGGATAACTCTGCTTACCAAAATCATGAAGGGGGAAATTTTGGTGCTGCTGAAGTCCATGGCAAGGCTCCCATTAGACTCCAGGAGGCAGCAGGGTTTCACCAAGGTTTTGGATGCCTACAAATGCCTGCAGCCACAAAGGGTAATTGTCGGTAGCTTGTTCAGACACCAAATAGTTTGATGTGCGTTACTAATGTTCATACAAATAGTGCATTTGCAGGAACTAATTAATTAGCATTACCAGGTCGTGCTGGAGTTGCTCAATGCAAGGCATCCAGTGGAAATAGTAAGCGACAAATTCAAATACCAACCTCAAAAAGGCCGAGCGCTTAAAAATCCTACGTTAAGCTCCCAAAATTCCAGATATAAAAATACCACATCGGAGTTCTTTCTGTCTTTTTATTTCAAGCCTCTAGTATTCATATCCAATTGCCTTTTCTAAACCCTGAGAGGCTAAGAAACTCCAGACAAAGCACATTGTCATATAAGCACCTGATTCCAAAACCAACAGCTTTATAATATTACAGTTCTGAGAATAAAGGAGAATCGGCATCTCTGGTATGTGGACATTTTAATTGCCTGCAGAATTTTCAGCTCTTGCTGGTGTGATACATGCAAAGTGCTGACACTAATCTGTTAGTCATTTGAGGCACAAGTGTTTTCCCCTCAGCTACCCTTCATTAACTCCATTTGCACTGATTCTCCTCTAGAAATGAGTAAACAAATGAAGAGATGCCTGTGAAATCTGCTTTTTGGGTCAGCATTAGTTTTACATCAGTTGCCCTGCATTTTTGTGGCAGCGTGGCCTATCTATGCTATAGCTTGTATCCCCCAGATATATGTGTCATCTGAGCTCCAGAGTCGCTTGGAAGGGTGAAATAGGATAGAACAGTTGCTGATTCATTGCTTGGCATTTTGTTACACATTTTGCATTAATTTCAAGGGCTGAGATAATTTCCTAAAGTTTTGAGATATTTCACGAAGTGTGCTTTAAGGCGGAAACCTGTACTTTAATTATTAAGGAGGTGAACAATTAATGTATTTGGAATAATGATACAATGTCAGTTCTGCGTAACCTTGCGTGCTGACAGCACAATAGTGGTGGCGTGCATGTTATGCGCACGGCTGCCTTTCTGTGGCAGGGAATCTAGATCGGCTTTAAAATCAGTAAGAAACCAAAGCATTTGCTGAATGCTGGAAGAAAAAAATGTCTGAAATCTTCCCATCAGGATGTTTTATTGCATGAAGCACCTTATCTTGCAGAAAGCGGTAGGCTTTTAGATGAGAACAAAACAGGAGGTTGCTTAGCAAATGAAAGATGAGAGCTCTGAAATTCTTCCTAAAGGCTTTTTTTTTCTCCCTAGCTTGAGATTTTGAAAGTTGGTTTTTTTTCCCCCCTTATGTTTTGATTTGGTTTTGGTATTAAATGCTGAAGTGGTATAAGTGGAGCAACTCAAACCCACACAATGTTGTTTTATATCAAATGTGATGTGATGTAACACAAGGTGGCACAGCAGAACCTAATACTATGCGTTAGATAAGGCAGATTTAGCTAGAGATGTGCCTCCCACATCTTCATTGGGATTTGCACAGCAGGAAATGAAGCAGACTTGGAGCTGTGCAGCAAGGAGGGGTTTATGCCACCCGGTTTTTCCTCCTACCCTTACATACTGCCTGTGTGGCATTTTGCTGTGCATGTAATTGTAAATAACGAGTTTTTATCAGACACATTGCAGGTAGGTACGGTGGCTGCTGCCCTGATTTGGCATTATAATAACCAGCCATAACTGAATTAATGAGGTATTAGAAATCCAAGAAAGGTTTTTGTTTATCACTGTAGTTAAATACATTTGGAGAGTCATTAAAAGCAATAGCAGGTGGGCGAAACTGAGGAAGAAGGATGGCTTTGTAATGGACTAGTCAATGAGTTTGTTCGGAGACATTGTTTTTACATATCTATCCTTATGTCTCTAAGTCTCTATTCTGAATTTTTTTTTCCCCATTCTGCCCTGGAATTTTATGTTTATTTATTTTCATGCTTATTTTTCCTTCGTCAGATGGACTTATTTTTGCGATAGTGATGGTAATTAGGACTATACCAGCTTTAAGACCCTGTTAGAGCGGTGTCTTTTGTGCCAGAAGACCTGCAGTGTACCACGAATTGGACCTGAGAAGTTGGCGGGGTTTGTAGACCAGACAGATTTGGTAGAGGAGCCTGAGCTTCAGGGAGATGATGCAGCTGGCTGAGGGTGCTGGGGCAGGTCAGGGCCCTGTGGCTGGGGGCACATGAAGGTAATGTTGGTAGGGATGTGGCAGGTGAATATCAGTCCCCAGAAGGTTTGACTCCATCCTTATCCTTAAGGGTTAGTTTCTGAGGTGTACAGTTACATACTTGAGTTACTGATTTATTTTTAGAGAAAACTGTGTTTTAAATCAAATAAAGTCACGTTTTGTGAAAACATCTGCCAATTCATTGTCCTCTGTTAAAGATTTTCTGCCTTAGTGTGCCATGTGTTCATGTGCACCCCCCAGGGCTGAATCTGGCTAAGCATTCTATAAATATTAGCTTATTATTGAGGGATGTTCTTTATTAATAGCAACATCAAACTAATGCCAAGGGGCCCTATTTGTAGGCGTCCCCTTTGTGCAGGCTGCTCTCCAAATACGAAATACGAGAATCTGCCATAAGCCACACAGGTTTGAGCATGTGGATTTACACCTTGTAACAGTGCTGTGATAAGTCTGAAGACAAACACCCTCACGGAGCAGGATAAATACAGATGTGACAATAGCAAAATATAGTTTCTCCTCTACCGGTGTCCTCCGTGCTGAGCTTGGAGTGGCACATGAGATTGGCCTTGAGGTGCTGCTGCCCTTCGGTACCCACATGGCCATGCCACGGGACAGCCAGCTGAGGAGAGGGGGTTTAGGACTGGACATCTTCAAAACTGCAGCATACCCAAAAAGCTGTGAGATGTGCTTTAGAAATAAAGCTTGCAAGTCATGGATTTTGTGGGCTTGTGGAAAAGGGTAGGTACTTTCATGCGTAGCCACACGTGTATGCTTATATATATGACAAAAATAGATATAATACATGTGTACACACACATATCTATGTGCAAAGAACATGGGGGTTTCTAATTACTTTCCAATTCTGATGCTTACCATTCATGAGGTTTCAGAAATTTAATGTCTATGTCTATGTACATATTCATTTAAATATTAAGAGAGATTTTAATCTAAGCATATGACTCCAACAGCTCAAGCTTTAGGAAAAACTCTTCATTTAATGAGCTTCAAAATCAAAATATAAGAACTGCTGACCTGCTTTCAACCATAGGTTAGATGGGTAATTGTCACAGTAATTCTCAATCTCTTTTATTATCTTACTGTCTTGGCATTACCATATGTATCTTACTACATAGTTAAAATTTATATTTTTGTAGTAATTAAATAGCATTTTATTAGACTGTATCTTCTTTATCGCTTCTAAAATCAATTCTGGTTTGAGATGCTGAAAATATAACTGAGACTTCAATTACGAGGAATTGTTTAGCATCCTGACCAAAAATGAGTAATTGAGGCTAATACAATTTAACATCTTTAGAGCATCTAGAACTGAAATTCTTGTTAATGGCAATAATATACTATGCCTCATTATGTTTTTTGCCAGTGCCAGTGGGTTAATAATGCCCAAGATGGTCTTCTGAAAACATCGCTTTCCTAGCATTAGCACTGAACATTAGCATTAGAAACGTGGCATTTTTCACTGTATTTGGTAGTTACCAAACTTGATTTATGGCAGGGTTATATTCCTGCAGTGTAAATTATTCTCTCACTTAAAGCTTGTATTGCATAGCTAATTTTTTTGCTAGTGCAGCGACACTCTTGTTACGCAGATCACGACGACAAGCAGAAAAGTTGGGCAGGGACAAGGCAGGGCTTTTCTTCTTAATGGTGCTCCTTATGCCTGTATAGGATTGCTTCTCGTGCTGCAAGTGATTCTGGTATGTTTTCTTGTTCTTTCTCCAGTCAGTAAAACATCAAGTTGCATCTGTTATTTTGCACAGTATTTGTCCTTTATTAGAAATTTTTTTGGCAATGGATTTCACAGAATCAAGGGGATTACTTTGTCACCACCAGCCTCCCATCCTCTGCCCCCCCCAGCAGCACTAATGGCCATTAGCGTTAATTATTTAGAGTTCCTTGTTTTCACACAGAAAGCAGCGATCAATGTGCAATGCCAGGTATATGGCTGTGTACCACCCGACTCCAGTACTTTACCCCTCATCTTTCAAAGTGTCTGTTTTCTTTGATACAGGCTTTCGTTTTTATTCAGCATAGTGTAAGCAGTGTTATTTAGAAAGCTTGGTTGTTTTTTTTTTTCCGGGCAGGAACATTTTCTCTGTAAATGTTAACCTTGTGACACAGTCTGAAATGTTTCTTTTCTTGTGTTTTTATTTATCTCCTGCTAATTTTCAGCTGTTGTGCATTCTGGGCTGCAGATGACATAATGGCGAAACCAAATGGGTGGCCTTTTCACTTAGGCTCACTTATAGCTTTTTTTTGCTGTTGGGTATGGATGGTCCACAAGATGACCAGATTGGAAGTGTTAAGCAATCATGAGAAGTGAAGATCTAGACACGGTTGTTTTTTTCCTTCATGTGCAAAAACGCCCCCAAACTGAAAAATGTTGAGCAATAGTCACAGATGTTGTAAGCAAGAAATAAGACGATAGTCTGGGTTCTAGACTGGCTGTTAGCAATTTCAAGTACCTTTGTCCTATGGGTGGATTGTGCAAACTGGTACTGAATTGTTCCAGCTTCAGTTGAAATCCCATTGAAAGATACACTTTTTTTTTTTGTGGTGGAGGGAGAAGGGGTCATGCCAACTGGCCTTCACATAACCAAGCTGTTCAGATGGGTTGGCTGGATGACTGCTCTGGCGCCTAGAGACAGGTCTTCCTTAAGATTCAACTTTTGATCCACTTTCTCTGAAACTCGGGGCTGTGGAACAACGCATGATGTGTCTGGTGTTCATCTAGGTAATTTTTGAGCATTTGTGGCCTTCTGAGCTCTCACCAGAATCAGGCCCTGGCTATGGTATGCCACGTGTTGTGGTCTTCCCATGTTGCTTTGGTTGCATAAAGACAAAAGATTTGAAAAAATGTTCCTGTAAAAATTGAGGACCACTGCACATTAGAAACAGCAACACTTGGGGTCACAGATTTGTCCCATGGCTTCTTCCATGAACCTGTCATAGGTAGGGTTAGGAAACTTACAGTTTCCAAGCTCCAAAAGTTTTACTACACAAGATTGCAAAATTTACGCATGCCAAATAATATGAAATAAACTGGGTTGTGGCCTTACTTCGTGGACCGCATCGCTTACAGCACAATACAGTGTCACGCAACGGAAATGCTGCTTCTAGTGGGTAATGGTGTTAAGAGTGCTGAAGTCATGGTACGAAACTTGCTTAATGATTTGCATTTTTTCCCCTATGTTACAAAATGTAGTTGAGCAGATGGATGCAGCCAGCTGTACATAGAGCTTTAGGGAGTACTGGGGAGAAAAGAGAGAGGTTTTTGTTAAGATAAATGTAATAATCTCTGTGATAATTAGTTTAATTTAGATCCCTGCATCTGACTCATTTTTGACTAACCTTGTATGAAGCCTTTCTTGCCTTGCTGACGAGTCTGTGAATTTAGTTTGATTACAATCCCCTTTTTTATGCTTGTGGATTGCTCGCTGATCACTGATATTTTTCATTAAGCAGTTGCTTTATTACATTGTTATTTAGAGGGGAGTAATTTGTGTTTTCTAATTAATTTAATTCCAGGCACATTTAGTAAGGAGCTACAATGAGCCCATTCAAGGGGCTTTAGGTCATATTGACATTGTTTACCAGATGTGCTCATTTGTTTTAAAACACTGTTAACTCTGTGATGACAACAGCTGCGTTCAGTTGTTTGACTCTTCCACCTTCTCTAATCTGCACCTCCAAAAGCCCCAAAATTAGAAGTAAGAGATGTCCATGGGCATTAAATCACAGAGGACTTATATGGCAAAGAATGTCGATATCAACTATTACTATTCCATTATCGGATTTGAGGGCAGAGCAACGGAGAAGCCTTTTGGCTTCTCTTAGCTGGGGATATGAATGCCATTACTCCAACCATTAAAAAATTGGACGATGCCAAAGAGATGCAAACTCGGTGTTAAGTCCATGCGTGGCCCATTTCCCCCTGAAAAACTTGCAGTGAGGCTTCAGGAGAGAACGGGGCAGCCAGGAGGATGAGCAGTGGCCTGGGCAGTGATGGGACATGTTAACTGAATCAAAAGGTGAATGTTGTAATTCATAGTTGTCACCATCCCAAATCCATAGGCTTGGGCAATCATTTTTGCCAGAAGGTTTTTGGAAAAGCTCGGCATGTTCTTGCTAGTGGTGCTCCCGGGATTTGGGGGTTATTCAAGCGCTTCGTGTTCATTGCTGTTAAGTACTATATCCATTCCATTATCTGAGCATGAAAACTATATATTATACCTATCATTTGCTCATTTGGCCTGCTGCGTCAAGAACTCGATTTTTAAAATGAGACCCTAATTAGATGAATAAATAACATTTTTACAGGAAAATGTACAGGCAGGTTATTCCGCTGGCTATAAGCTTGTCCCATGAAAAACTACCAACATTTGTTAACATGTTCTGCGGTCACTTATTTTGGTAAAAAGTCAATTACTGCTTGTTCTGCAGCAAAGTCTGGCACAGAGCAGTGACCATATAAGATTTATCGGCCTCCGAAGAACCTGCCAAACAATGGCCTTGATGTGTTTTCCATTATTTTTCAACCTTTTTCCATCTTTTTTGGATTGGAACAGCCAAAATTAACAACAAACTTTGAAGGAAAGGTTTGTTAGTAGTTCATACTTAGTAATTAACATTTGATGCTTGTGATGGAATAAACTGAATTCTGGTACAATTTGAACCAACAGCCCAGCTGCATCTCCACTTTATTTTTTGCAGGGAACATTTGAATTGCTGTAATACCTTTTCTGGCTCATGTTGGTCTCTTAAGGGTGTGTGCGTGCGTGGGATGTGTTCTACCTATTGATTTAATAGGAAAGAGCATCTCTTGGAAAGGAAGAGTAAACGTGTGTGCATGCATGTGGAAGGGGAGAGAGAGGTGGGGGGAGAAGCTCTATCTGTGTGTTTATCTCTGTGATAAATGATGCCTGTTAAAAATGTGACTTGCTATGAACGTTATTAGTGCTTTCCTCTTTAGGTGTATTACACAAACACAGTCACTGTCAGCAGAAATGAAGCTGCAGTCTTGATTGTTTTGTTCAAACAGTTTTGATGTTTCTTTGTCCCTCGATCAATCAGTGCCTGGAGGGCTATCAGCTGTTGGCTGGGAATGCATCAGAGTGACGTGCAGAGCACAGATATTCCTCAAAAGCTGAAAATATTTCAGTTAAAATATTCGTTACAGTTTGCATCCCAGTCTGTGAGCAGGCAGCAAAGTGAGCTCTGTTTATCATTTTTAATTGTGGATCTTCCCTATTCAGAACTAACATCTTCCAAATTACCTTAAAATGAGCTTCTTCCTAGACAGATTTGTAATTCACTTGCATCACAGTTAGATGAGGGCATGGGTTTTAGCACAAACAAAATGCATAAAGTAGAAAATGTAATGCGGCATAAATGCCACATAAATCACATCCTAAAGACAAAAGCAGATTTCAAACATCTGACTTACTGAGCACTTAATGTGGAGTGTAATCTTTGTTTTGGTTTATGTTTGTTTTCTGGAGTGTAACACAGAGCAAAATATGGGGAGTTCCCTCTCCTCCAATAGTGGAGGAAAAGGAAGGTGATTTGCGAAATGCCCAGGAAAGAGCTTTTCCTGTGTTGTAGGTAAAACCCCCGGCCAAGTGTCTCCTTTGCTGCTGGGAATTGAGGTATACGCAGAAGTAGTCGATAGAAATCCCACTTGAGTTCTCTTGCTCATCACAGAGTGAGTAAGAGGCTGCTCCAAAATGCAAAATTGTCCTTGAAAAAACCTTCTCTTGTGCCCTCCCGGTTGTTTCTTCCTTTGCATCAACTGCAACCTGTGTAAGCCCCCCTTGTCCGAGCTCCCTAGCATACCCTGCAAGGGTCAGGACATTTGCAGTGCTGTTTTCAAGCCTCAGCTCTCTGAAATTGTAGCTAACAGATAAAATCGCTGGCTTCAAAGATTTACACTTAGGATGGACAGGAAGGAAAACGCGTGTTTTCTCAGTAACGTTCACGGGTTTAGGGATAAAAGCTTATTCCTCCGCATGCTTTTGTTTTCCTTTGCCCAGCCCGAGCCTCCCGGCTCAAGCCGATGCCCATTTTCCTTTCAAAAATCGATTTCTAGAGAAATACTTTTTAAAAAATCAACCTGTTTCCCCTGCGCCGCCGCGATTGGTCCGATAAAATCGCCGAGCCGATCGCGTCAAAAGGAAATAGCCTCGGCTTAATTGTAAGCTAAGTCTCCCGTAATCCAGGGGAGCATTTGAGATTCTGCCCAAGCGCCGGGTTTCGGCGGCCGCTGAGGGCTGTGGGTTTCTCTCCCAGCCTCCCGGCTGCTGCAGCACAAGTCAGCATAGCTAATGCAGATAGAGCTCTCCCCCCGCTCCCTCTTCCCCGCTCCCGTCTCTCGCTCGCTCTCCCTCTCCCTGTGCTTTGATTCGATATGAACAGACTGGTAACTCCGATGCGAGAGCGAAAGCTGACATAACTCTGCAGATGGCTACGTTCGGAAGATACACCTAGGGATTTTTCTTTCAGGGAAGGTAACGTTTAGATGCTAATGTTTATTTTTCCCTTGTTGCCATTTTTCAGGACTGCCGGTCCCAAAGAAGAGCCCAAAGTCGGTAAGCACTTTTCAGCTACTATTTTTGTCTGTTTGTCTGCTTTGAAGGAGAAAGGCATGAGTTCGGTTCGTTTTCTTTGTGGGTCTCGATTGTTTTAAGTTGTCTTTCTGTTGCAACCATGATTACCTTGCACGGCTCCTGCTGCATGGGGAGATGAAAGAGGAATGCAGTACGGAAGGGGGGACTTGTTTGCAAATAAAGCCTCAGGTTTACAGATCCTCTTCCCTGACAGATGAGCTTCTCTGTCATTTAACTTACCAAAAAAAAGCTATTGTTTCCTTTTGGAAAGATGGGAGGCTCCACCTTCTTGCCAGATAGCAATTCCTGTCGGGTGCTCATAGGCACCTACCTTTGCCATTAACTCCCTGAGTTTTCTTGAGTACCCTCGGCTGAATTATTAACAGAATGGGAAAGCATGCACCTTGTCGAGAGAGACAAAGCATGAACGGAGCATGATTTCAGTTCCCAGGGAATACAGTTAACTGTCCGAGTGCTTGCTCTGAAGGCATTTTTATACTGAGCAGGATTGTGCTGCAGGTGTGAGATTCCTTATTTAAAAAAACCCACAAACCAGAACAGTATATTCTTGTCCCTTCTGATCCTATTTCCATGTAAAGCTGTTACCTGGATGACATGTTAGCTAACAGCATGAAAGCCGTGATCTAAAGTAACATTAAAGCTGCATGCAAGATATTGTGGAAGAAATTAGTGTGCTATTTGTATGCAACAAAAAGAAATGTTTTCTTTTTAAAGGAAATTAAATACTTAAACCCTGAAAGTTTCCAGTTATCTGTTGAGAGGGAGGGGAAAAGAGAGAATTCTCTCCCAGTAGCTTTGGGGAAGCAGAGCGAGTGAGGTCTTTGCCGTCTTGTAAGATGGTGCGAAACTTCACCGACAGTCCCCAACGGGTACCAAAAACTGCAGCTGGGCACAGCCCACCTCGCTGCAAACCTGGGCAAGAGGTTTATGAAAGGGCTGAGCAGAAGGCTCCTGCTTTTAATATGAGTTCTCTGTTAATCCAAAAAGAAAGCCCTGAAATAATTAATGTGATTCTGATGGCTTAGGGCAGCGCTGATTAAAGTCATGTGAGCCCAGGCCTCTACCATTGTCAGCTCACATTAATGTTGAGAGGCAAAAGTGTGGGGTGTGCTCCCTCGCAAATCACAGGCATGTCAGACCCTGCGCACTCGCTTCTGTCACACGCGGAGATTATTTCAGCCTTCGGTAAAACAGAAGCGAGTGGGTAAAATACATACGCGTCTGGCACGTTTCTTTTCTCTGCCTGCACTTTCTTCCTCGGTCGGAGCAGGAGTGGCTGCACTTGATCTGGACGCCGACTTCTATCATTAAACCAGCCCTGATCAATGAGTCTCAGTCTTTTCAAAGCGTGGAGGCTCCCGCTTTGCCACACGCACATTCGGTGTCAGGTGCAGCAGGATCCTGCCCTGTCAGACACCTCTCTGGTCGGCAGCGATGCACCGTGCAAATCTGAGCAGCTAAATCCATGTCGGGGTAATCCTGCCTCGGCGAACAAAGAGACTGCTTGCAAACAGGTGTAGCTCTGCAACAGCAGATTTCTCCCTACTATTTGCTTTGAGGAGCCGGTCAGCCTTGGGAAAGCAGTCCCATTCCATCGCATGCCTCTCCCGAACCCCTCTCACCTTGCTCTAGGGTCCCTCCAGTAATTTTTACGATGGCCCTAGGCGGTGCTGTTGCCTCTAAAGTGCAGGATTCACAAAAAGCAGAACCTCCTATTCCCCCTGCCTGCACAGCGGATCATTTGCATTGGCAATTAGCGGCGATGTTTTACACTGCCGCATTTTGCGGCAGCTTTAATGACCAACCGCTCCTCGGAGGGGCAGAGCAGAGCGCGTCAGAGTCCGTACAGCCGCTCCTTCCTTCCCAGGCGTTGGTGACGGGCACGGGTTGGGCACGGAAACCTGGAGCAAAGCACCTCGGGGCACCCGTGTGCAGAGGAGAAAACTGTCCTTGGGGCTGCCTGGGATGGATTTACACCAACACCAGAGCTCGTGTGGCCAAAGCGATGGTCAAAAGCATAAAAGAAGTGGTATTGCTAAACGCCTTCCTTCCTGGGTTTAGTCGCAGGGCGGCTGCGGGTCGAGGGGAGCCCGGTTCTCTTGGCCGTGAAGATTCCCGCTTGCTCTTGTCCTGGCAGGGGAGAGCCAGGCCTGCCCCGCTGGCATGCTCCCCGGCTGGGATGCCATCTTGCTGCACCCTGCCCTGGCATTTCCCAGGGATAATTTGCTGCCCTTGCAGCTGGTGGGTGAATGCGGGTGCTGGCGGCCGAGCTGTGCGCCCGCGGGCTGTCCCCAGCGCTGCACGGCTGGCTATACTGGGCTTGGGTCGAATGTGCTGTCCGTTTCCCCCGCTCCCGTTGCCCAACGCGGGGGGGGGGACGGGACTGTTTTCCAGCATTCCTCGATTAATAAGTTAGCTGCAGTTAGAGGACAGCGTCCATCCAGGCTGGGAGCAGTTGGCCTGATCTTAACTTGTGTTCGTTCTTCGTTTCTTCTGCTGCATCGGGGAAGACGCGACCTCAGGTGTCCATCCTCTTCTGCTTCACTCAGCGCATTGACGAGCCCTCTCTTGTTACCTCGTATCCTTTCCCAAAGCCCGGACATGCTCCCGACTTACTGCCAACGGCTGTCTCTTTCTCAGACAAGCCCTATTTTTAGCTATCAGCCCCAGTCCCGTATTCCCGAAAGGCTGACTTCAGGCTGTTGGATATGTCCTGGCTGGGAGGAGGTGGCTTAGCCACGTGGAGGGGTTTGTTAGTCTGGGAATATTTTTCTGCCTTGAGCTCAGTTTTCCTGGGCTGTATTTTTCAGCCCGTGTGTATCTTCTGATGAGCTTTGCTCTTTTTCTTAGTTTTTAAGGGGAGTTTTGCAGCCTTGGTGAAAGAGCCAAATTAGTCAAAAAAAAAAAAAGTTTGCAGCTGTACGTGGAACTGGGCACTTCCAAGTTCTTTCTTCCTCCCCCAGATCG
>JANHGO010001714.1:0-32933 GCA_024606505.1 Aquila spilogaster
TTTAAATAGTAATGCAGATACACTTTTAAGTGCACGTCCATAAACACATAAGTTGTGTATATTATGTACACACAACATTAAGTGTACATCCATTTACAATAACAACACTAAGCTATCAAATAGATATTTGTGGATTTCTACAAAAGCCTATTTGTATTGGTCATGGGTGATATTGTAATGTTGAGTGGGTAAGGAGAGAAAAAAGAATAACATGATAATGCAGTTATCCAAATCTTTGCTGAGAGATATAACTTAGATGGAAAGTAATTTTGTCTGCCTTTCTTTATTGTGTTTAAATGAATATCCCTTACTCTCAAAGAAGAGGATGAGGATGAGGATGCACAGTGTAAAGTATTCAGACAAATGGTTCGTTTAGGGCAGTTCCAAATTCTCAGCTCCAGTAGAGTAATAAGAAATTTGCAAACTGTGTTCGTTGTCACTAGCCCACTGGATTTTGAGATAGAATTTATTTTGTCATGGTAAAAACCATCTGCTTACATGACATTACTACTTATATTGTTTAATTAAGTCACTGTCTTATTTTCTTTCACCAGATCATTTTTCCATGATTCACAGCTTCCAAATAGCATAAGTCTAAAATATCAAAATAAAGGCCAGATATTAAAGCAGACATTTTCCATCAAGAGACCTCAGAGTAATAGATGATCTAGGAGAACATAATTTCACCTGTGTAGTTTAGACACTAGGGCCTCATTTTATGATTTTAATTATTCTGTTTAGCTATTACAGTTTTAAGTGTTTTGTGGTAATCAGCAGAAACTAATTAGACATAAAACTATAAGACATCCATTTTCAAACACTTTATCTTAATTACATTATAAATGCCAATATTAACAGATTACACAGCAGTTTGTTTGGCTGCTTCATTAAATGATTGCTAGAGGGTGCTTTAGAAGCAGTAATAAACATGCACTAATGCCATCAAAGTCCACAGTAGATGTGGACATCTGAAGGAAAGAGAGAAAGTATGAACAGTTACCTTAAAATGCAATAGAAAGGGCATTATTTACATCTCCAAGGTTGCAGAGTGACATCAGAGCCACCTTTCATCATTAAGGACAAAAAATTGTTCTCTTACACGAACAGATAAAGCAGAAATGTGTGTGCCATATTAACTCTGAATTGTAAATCCTCGTACTTCAAAACAAAACAGAACAGAGCTTTGAGCAAAGAGAAAAAAAATCTAAATAGCAGCCAAGTACATCAGTGGAATAATTCTTTTAACAGTAACAGTACTACTTAAAGCCCAAAACATGAAAGAAAATATATTTTAGCTACATTCCATTCTTTCTAGTTCTTAAAATACCACCAATTTGCTTTGGTAACATTTCTGTGGTAAATTGCTACCATACTCTTTTTTTCCCCTCCTGCAACATGAGGATTATAAAAGTGAAGCCAAACATGCCAGTGTGACATGCTAATAGAGAAAAACATACAGAGGACCTTGATTTAACTCTCGTAAATCTCTCTTTGGGATGCTGTGTTTGTTCCAGAAATCTCATTTTAACAATAGAGTTAAATCTTGGCAACCGAAACAGAAGTCAAAACTGCTGGATGAATCCCTCCCAGGCAGTTTCAGAGTTCATAACCCCCAATCCAAAAACAAGTGAATATATAGAATAATTCTCAGATTTTTACCTAAAATCTTTACCTTCAAATCTAAACATTATAGGTGTCCATGGGCAAATACTTTTCCTGAAAGTGATTTATGCTCACTTCAAAGTCTTTCCACTAAACAGTTAACATGCTGAGAGCTTCATCAAAAAACAACAAGCATGGGACTAATTTTATTATTTCACCGTCAAAAGAAAACATGGAAAACCATTACAGACTGCAAATTCAGAACAACTTCATTTCTGTGCTTTGGATTCAGGGCATGAAAGTGAATTATCACATTTTTAAATGAGATAATAGTAAGAAGTGTAGACATTGACAGCATGTATAGAATGTTATGAAAAGTTGGTAATTGACCACTAAGCAATTACACTATTTGTTATTCTAAATAAAAAAGAAAATTCACCACGTATTGACAAAGCTGAATTTTAGCTGTATCAATAGCACATTAGATAGTCTACACATTGAGGACTGTTTTTAAGGCTGGCACAAAAAAATAAGCTGAACGCTTTCAAAGTCTGATGTGCAATCCATAAAATGGATTTTACTGAAATCAATAAAACATGAATAACTTCCTTAATTTAGCAAAAATTATTTGGAAGACTAGGATATGAATGTTGTCTTGATATTTATTTCACTTTTGAGTTCAAGAATATTTTTCCTATTTAGTGTCCTGTAAAGATTTGTGCAATTTAATTGTAGAGTCCATGCAAGGATATCCAGCCAATTAAATGAGCCACGGCCATTGCTCACTGGTCAGCGCTAATCCTCCCTTCTTCCTCTACAACATTGTTCTCTCAGACAGTCCTTCATGTTCACTGTTCTCCAGACTGTATCAGTTGGAAGGGTCATAACATCCAAAGAGGATTCTAACATTTAAATACTTAAGTTAATCTTATATGAGTCCTTAGGCTGGCCCTGTGCAATTTACCTGCATGGATACAGCCATCCAGTCTAGCAGGGTAACATTTTGTATATCAACATTAAGTGCCATATTACAAAAAGGATATTGACAAACAGAAGACTGAGACATTCAGTAATTATCACATAGTTGTTGACACCTTGGATTCAAACACCTGACCTTTCTAAACTCAATTGCATACAGAAGAGAAAAGTCTACAATTGTAAATTTTGAAACTCTTCATTGCAGTACTTAGTTTTACCAAGAACCTACTCCTAAAACATAAAAAGCAAGAGGCTTGACAAAAAGCTTGTTCAAAACAATTAAACAACTTTATCTGATTACAGAGGGCTGTGAATCAGATTCTAGAAGTGTGGAATAGGTGTAATCTGACAGAGTGGAAGCTGTAAGTTGAAGAGCCTAATTGTTTTAAATATATCATCCATAAGGGCAAATTAATGATTTAGTATGTGAAATTCAGACTAGAAGTCATTGTCAGAAGTAAAAAAAAATAAATAAAAATCAATAGATTGAAGAGGAACCATAGACAGACATTTCAGGGTATGATATACATTACATTAAAAAGTGCAACCCTCTCCTAGGAGAAGAGTTGAAAATTGAATTATATGCAACTTGTTTACACAAAATATGAGGAAATACTACAGAAAGTTGATATTTTCTTTTTAACTTTCAAATTCATTCTCTGAGCGCCAAGTGGGCCACAACACAAACTCAGTTTGGAATTCTTGTTTCATATTTTTCTCAGTGAAATACTTCCCAATCAGCCAGTGTTGCTTACAGTCATGAAGCCAAAGAAATCAGAGTAGAATGTATTTATTTATTAATTTTAATCAGTGTCGCTAATGCCAAGACCTTTAAACCATCTGCTTCACTTAAGAAAAAAAGTATGGACCACTGATGATGTTACTACTGAAAAAAAAAACATTTAGAAGAGAAACATATGTTCTGATGGCAATTTGCCTCCTGAGTGTAGAGATAAAAAAAAAAAAAAACACCTTAAAAATATAATAAGCTCTATGTCACTGTTCCAGAGTTGTGAATATTCTGAATTGCCTTCCAAGATAATCTTTTTTTACCTGTCTGCCAGTGCAAGAGGATAGAGGGGAACAGAAAAAAAACAGCACTGTAAGCAACCAAAAGCTCACATAATGTTCATGTATGCACACTTCAAAGAGAACTTGGGTATTCACAAGTTGATGACTGAAATAATCATCTAATCACTCACTCAGACACATTCAGAATAAAAACACTTGCAAACTAATCTGGCAGTTAACATTAAGGTTTAACTCGGATACAGATTTTTAGTTTAACCTCTGTCACTGCCACATATTCTGTCTCCTGGTTATCCACACTTTAGGAAGTTCCAATCAAAATTGCCGCCACTCACGGCCGCAAATCCAGGCTGCCGAGTGATCCGCGCCTCCTCATGCGGGGGACAAACGGGACTCACACACAGTGTGTAACGCTGAAAGTCCGAATTTTATCTGCGCAACAAGCCTTACATACCAGTACACGCGACCATCCCAGATCAACCCACCTATCACTACACATTCCCGTGACCCACATTTACTAATCGTATCTCTACATGTGTTAGCTACTAGGTGAGCGTAAGCACTACACATGACCTATAATGACCCAACCAGGTATCCACCCCTGTGATGCATGCAGGCACCACGTAACCTCCCCTCATTATCCCACAAAAATGATTGCATTAGGCCAGAGGCATGAGTAAAGGGCTGTTTCTCCAGTCAAACAATTACCTGCCTTACCTAATTTGGACTGACTTGGGTCTTGGAACCACATGACATAGGCAACACAGTACTATGTGGGGAACCCTTATGAGACAAATTGCCTTATCAGTATCTCAGTTGCAACTCCCTCCCTTCCTATTCTTCTTTACCGTAGCTAACAAGACTGCATGCACTGCTTCATTTAGATTTCTATGGAGGGACATGCCTCGATGTAAACATGAAAAGTCAAACAGAGGAGGAATCTCCCATGTAAAGGGAACTGACTGAAAAATAACCTGAAGAAAGATGACCTTGTTATTGCTAAGTAAATGAGGACTGAGAACCAATCCTACTGCTACTTAATTTTCAGTTCTGTTGATAATACAGAATAGCAGAATTCTGCCATTCAAATGTAATGTCCGTAGCAAGGCACTACAGAAAAGCTTTACAAGGCTGAGTGACTGGCTGATACAATTCAATACAGGTAAAATAAAGTAGCATTAAAAAATCATCTAAATCATGCCTACATAATGCTCGGGACTCACAGATACAATTTGAAAAGCAGATTTTGAAGTTAATTTTGACACATCTCAAGAAAGTCAGCAAAATTCTGATGATATTTCAGGTACTGTTAGAAAGGGGCCAGCAACAAGGTGCTGTTTTATTGCTAAATCAAATGTAAGCACTTGAGCAATTTGCATGCTTGCAGCCCTATCTCTAGAAAAGAAAAATAAATTAGAGGTGGTGAAGGTACAAAAAGGGTAAAAAGGATGGAGCCATATCAAGAGATGCTGAATAAGCTGGCAGTCTACAATTTACAAAGAAAGCAAATGAATGCATACGTGACTGAGGTGAATTAAGATGACAAACAGATATAATTGAGGGGACAGAGGCGTAAATATCATGGATGCATTGATGATGATCAAATTCTTCAATATTAAATGTACACAAGAATGGAGTAAAATATAGTAATAATAGTTTGAGATAGCAGAAAGTACTTTGTGCAGAGTAGGAAGTTAATTTGTGGAACTTTTGCAACAGGAGACTTTGAAGGTGAACGGTATTAGAAGTTTCACAGAGAAATTCAACAAATTTAGAGATGAACTGAAACAGACAATATGCCATTAACACATCAAAAGGGCATACAGGAATGTGTCTTCTAATAGCTGTATACTGGAAGAATGTAACATGAGTGGAGCAAAGATGGTAAGCAGGATCACATTCTCACCAAATAACATCTACTACTACTATTGTTTAGAGAGAGAGATACTCAGTGGATCACTGGTCTAAATTGAAAGGGTATTTCTGGTGTTCTTAATCATTCGACACTAAAGCAATATACACTTACAGAGAAATCATAGAACAGAAAATCCTATACATAGAATTAATTAAAATTATATCAAATAGTTGTTTAAAAAGAAAGGAGAATGTTAAAAGTAGAAAACACTTGAAAAGAAGAACAGCTCTGATTTATGGCTAGAATAAAGAAGATGCAGCATTTCCATACATTTTAATATTTAAAAGCTGTTGAGGTAGTCTCTAAGTAACATTATATCCTGATGTGGGATCATAAACAGGTTTGTCATACTGTCGTGGTCAAAATGCATACACATCTGATGACAGATTTTATTGTATATAACCTCTTCACTGAGCTTGAGACATTTTAATGAAAAGCACAGTTGGACACAAATGTAAGGCAAATATTTGCACAGAAGTGACTCAGATTTGAATTTAAAACTGCATTTGAGCATTTGGATTGAAAATGAAAGCTGAGCAGGAGGAATGAAAACAGATTTGACCAGAAGTTATCTTTGAACAACATGTCCTTGAGATGCATAACCATAACACTTATGAATTCTAAGAATAATTTACAACTGAAATCTTGAAAAAGAACTGATCAGATCTCAGAAATTCTATTTCTTTAGTGTTTCATACTTCCCCCCAATAATTTTCCCAGTTTTTAAACTGAAACAAGAAAAAAAAAAAGCTGCTAACAAATGTCACAACTGCATTAATTAGCAGAAGACTAATTAATTAAGAAATTATTATTCACTCATCCCTTTAAACATTCTGAATTAAAGGCCAAAAGATGTAACAAGATAATGGTTGAGCTGTTTGCAATGTTTAAGTAGGCTCTGATTCAATGGTACTGTTCTAACAAATTTCTGACCAGTCATACTCAAAATAACTGTTTAGTTTTTCCATATATGCATCATGGTTTACTATAATACAGCACTGAAAGAAAGGCCTTCGCATGAATTCTCCCATCTAAAAACAGCTTTTTCTGGTTTAAAGATCAGGAAATTACAGTTCCAGCCTTTCACTGTATCAGGAATAACAAAGGTTCATGCACTGTATGGTTGTAGGCTCCTTCCTCTGGAGCAATTCAGACATTTGGCTGTAAGGCCAAGTACACTAATGCTGATCCACTAGCATATATATAAAGTTTTACTTTTCCTGAGTGCAACCTGGTTGTGCTTCAAGATTAAAAGACTGAAATATGGATGAAAATATTTTGATCTTTCAGTTTGTTATTGATCATTATCTTCATGCAACAGTAAACTTACATCTACTTACAAAATAAGGTGTAAAATCAAAACCTTTGCAGGCTAAGACTTATATCCACCACAGTGATATCTATAACGGCTGGCCAAGGATCTTTTAATTGTTATTTTATCAATAACTTCTAACATTGATATCAGTATTAAAAATGCAAATAGAACACATTCATGGCAAAGTTCATGCTTTAAATTCAAGTAAACCTTTCAAAAAAGGCTGCTATGTGACAGCACTCAATTGGGAGAAAATGTGTTTTTACTTCTGCTGTAACACGTATGGCTTTCACAAATAACATTTTTACTAAAAAAAAACTTATCAGTGACATTATAGGAGTAATATAAGTGAAAATAGTAATATCACCTATGGAAAGGAAAAAATTACACAACAAATATCTGATTTTTTTTTCCAAAATAAGCCAAAGAAACGGTATTTCAAATTCCATAATAAAGCTTTCATTGTCTTCAATGATTCATATTGGTCTCCTCAATCATATAAAAAAGGCTACACCTCTGGGTTGCCAAGAATATATTTCTTCTGAAAAAAGAAAAAAATTATCTAAAGTTTTTCTGTAGAATAGCTTCTTATGGAAAAGACATACAACCCCATTTAATTTTAACAAAAACAACACACTGCAAGTTCTACCTGAGGGAAAATGTTTCTATTAAAATTTGTTTGTATCAAAAGCTTTAATTTCAAATACAATTTATCACAGAATCACTAAGGTTGGAAAAGACCTCTAAGATCATCCAGTCCAACCATCCACCTATCACCAGTATTTCCCACTAAACCATGTTCCTCAGTACAACTTCTGCTAGCTGCCTGTAGAATGCCTTACATGTCTCTTGTTCCTGGTTAGGCATCCTATAACAGACCCCCACCAGGATGTCCACCTTGTGGACACCCTCTCCCTGTTCCTTACGCAGAGAGATTTAGCCGTATCATTCCCCACCCAAAGCTCAACAACATCAAAACTTGCTCTAATATAGAGCACCACACCACCATGCCTCCTTCCTTGCCTATCCCTTCTGAAGGGCTTACAGTCATCTATTGCAGCACTCCAGTCACAGGAGCAATCCCACCATGTTTCTGTAATGACAACTAAGTCATGGTTTGCCTTCTGCATAACGGCCTCCATCTCCTCCTGTTTGTTGTCAATTCTACATGCATTGGTGTAGATATGCTTCAGCTGAGCCCCTCGCCTCATCCACTGTCCCATTATCATCCCCCCTATGCTCATCTCTAACAGGTCTGGCTTTATTCCCTTCATACCTATTTTAAAAGCCTCTCAATGAGCCCTACTAGCTCCTAGGGTAGGAGCTATTTTCCCCTTTGAAATAGGTGAGACCCATCAGCAGACCTTAGGTTAGGCATCAAGCAAACTGCCCCATGCTCAAAAGAAACAAAATTTCTGCAGTTGCACCAGCCTCTCAGCCTCATGTTTATGAGAAGGATCATACAAAATTTAAGCACCACTATGGTAGCTAGTAGCTCGTGCAGAACTTAGCACTAAAGTCATATTTGTAGTAAGAGTACTTGCATGTGGATTGCTAGGTCACGGCCTGAACCAGTGATTGAGTATCAGGTGAGGAGGAGTGGCTAACCCAGGGTGCACAGGTGTATGCAATGCACCTCCTCACTCTCATTTAGGGGTTAGCAGCAGAGAGAGCAGGATCCTATTCAGAGATTGCACCATCCAGGGACTTCACTGACTTCCAGAAAGGGTAAGCTGCTTGTCCCTATGTCATCTTCCGAACTGTTTCTTGGCAAATACCTTTACAAGTGTGTTCATATTCTGGTAGAAGGCAATATCATTGCCTTCCCTTGCTTCACAGTACGTAACCTGGAAAAAACAAATTGCCTACTGTGACACTTTCCTGTATTTAAAATTAACACCTACAGCATGATAGAAAGTACAGCAACAACAGAGGATATGCACTGTATGAGGTAAATGTTCCATTAAAATTGAGCTACTAGTTTCTGTAAATTTCATAATGTAGTAAGATCAAGAGAAACAGTTTAGCTATTAACAGATAAATAGTCATCTCACAGTTTTTCTCAGAGATCCAGAGATATTCAAGAACCTAGTAAGATATGAAAACAAAATACAAAGGATTTCAAGGTGACGTTACTTAAGCATTGGAATAAATTATGCATAGCAATGGCACTAGTGAATATAATCCATTCTGAATTTCTAACTTTCTTATTTTCTAATTAAATATATGAACTGACTTCTACTGACATTTTGAAAAGCTATATTTAGAGTCATGCCATGTTTTAAATTATTCCAGATTGAAAGAATTGATTCATGTCCAGCTTATCTGATTTACTTCACTGCCAGATGGATACAAATAGACAGGAATGATCTGTGTCACCAGCTGTGCTACTGGGTGTGGGTAAATGACTGAAGTGTTTTATTCATGGCACCTGTAGCAGCTTTCAGTAATAAGAACACTGTAAATCAGCTTAATAAGTAAATTTAACATTTAGCTTGCAATAATTATTGTTCTTAAGAGTACAGGAAAAGAAAAATGTTTCTTGGCTTGTGTTAGCAGTTATGGGATAACAGGTTCTGCATACACTTTGAACAGTGACTTTCGTTTCGTGTGTTGAAATACAGAATGCAAGCAAAAGCAATAATGATATATATGGGTTATATATCTATATATGGGATATGTATCTAAGTGGAGATATGCAAGATTTTAAAAATCCAAAAGATAGCAATACAAGAAAATAATTGATTCGGGCTTAAATTCAGCATTTCAATATGCAGTTTGAGAGAAAACTTTATCTGGGATCATAAAGTTTTGTGTAAAACTGTCCTTGCCAAATGTAACTCCCACTGAGCAGAGCAACACTCTAAAACTAAAACAAACAAAAAATCATCCAAAAAGGAAAACATGCATTTAAACTGTTTCTATTTTTCTGTTTTCATCACATACTGATTCACAATAATTTATAAGGTGAACACAGGAAAAAGAATCATAGCTCAAAGAAAAGAGCATTTTTCTATTCAGCATTTTCTCTCTCACCATCCAAGCAAGTACTCTTTTAAAAAGCTCCAGTTTATCCTTAACCCTGATACGTAACCTGCAGCCTACAAAACAGTGGCTCAGTAAGCAGGTAGTTCATTCAGACTGAGTTCTTTTTTAAACTGAATTTTAATTACAAATTTGTGCTACTACTCTTGGCCTAATGAATTAAATATATTAGATTTGCACCTGTAGATCTGCAGTGGTTCATTAGAAATGAAATGATGAAGTAAAAATCTACTGTAGAAATAGTATTAGTCATTGTTAAAGTAAGTCTTTAGTTTATTTTCAGTTTTGAGGGATTTGAGGATTTACTTTGTTCTTCTTCCTAACAGGGTACTTATGTGGGAGTAATAATGAAAATTAAAGCATATATATTAAAACCTAAGTTGGCAAGAAGAAAAGTTAAAAAGAATATGAAGAATTTCAATAGCCTAAAACCTCATTGTTATTGATGGAACTGTAGAGTCCACAAGCCTGGGAAACCTATCAGCTAGATATGCTCTTTGGACATTTTATCCATCCAAAGCATTAAAGAGATTGCATGATTTTTCCTAAGGCCATTTATAACTGAGCATCTATCTGCATCAACGTAAACTGAAAATAATCATGACATTAGTGCTGTAACCAAAAGAGTGTGCTGTACCACAGAAGTCCTCTCTTGCAACGTTCAAGAAAAGATGAAGTTGATTTATTGAAAGTCCACGGTGGCATCTGCTGCCTCTGAATCCAAAATCTCTCTCACATTGTAAAAGAAAAAAATGACAATGTGTCTTTAAGCCCACTGCTATCACTAGAATTAGGAAAGTATTTGGTTCTTTACAAACTGCTATTCAAAATGTTAAATGAGCTGAGAAAAGGCAGGAAATGTCTTAATGTAGATCCATTCTTATCCAAACTGAATCACAGAATCACCACAAATCTTATCTTAGTCAGGTGTGATTTGCTTGCTGAATCCACTAATTTTATTTTTATCTTTTTAATCTAAGAAAAATTGGGAGGGCAGCAAATAAGGAGAGAAAAAGTAAAAAAGTTTTCTGTTGACTCATCTACCTACAAACTGAGGCCAGAGATGAATTCTAACAGTATAAAAACAGCAGCATATCTGTAGAGTCTGTTGTTTCTGCTCCCCTACAAGGTAAATGAGTAGTTAGGAGCTGGCAGTGAAAAATTGGCAGATGAAAGTAATCAAATGAAAAGAGCCACCTTGGGAAATCCATTCCAGTATTTCCTATTAGTGTGGTAGCTCTGAGATTTGGAAATCTCAGAAGATCTTTCTCAAACTGTGAAGAACAATTTCCACTGAGAGGATATCCCCAGTAGTAGTGGAGTGACTGGAGTTCAGCATAAAGAATGGAGAGATGCACAGACATCCTCTTGTAAATTCAGTAAGTAAACATGTATGAGGAGCACATGGGAGGCCTAATTACAGAGCCTGAGGCATATTGTCAGATTCCCTGTTTGGCCGTTTACTTAAGAAGAGCCCTGAATGGTTCCAAGTACCAGACCAGCGATTCCTGTGAAATGCTAAGTACAGGAGTGTGTTCTGAGGTATATCCTCCTATTGGAACAACAACTAACAAGAATAAGCAGTGTTAGAAACCACTGACAAATTTATAATTATTAAACAATAGTTACTTAAGGATGTTGCACGGATATTCTAAAGAGCAGTTTCAGATTCTCAATTATATGCAAAGATTACCGCACATCTACATGTTGTATATACTCATCATTAGGAAATGACATGATGTCCTATCATGGCAGTTGAAGGTCGTAACTCATTTTTAATCTCTTAAACAATTTTGACCTTTATTAATCAGATAAGTAAGCTGAAGTGTGCAAAAATGTTTTAATGATATTATCTTCTCAGCGTATTCCATATTCATTTAGACTATACTGAGACTATGTCACTTGGGAGCACTTCTGATTTTCCAGATTTCAGTGTTAAAATCCATCATACTGACTCCATCTTGGGGGATGAAAAGAGGTGATACCTGATGCTGAGATCACGCTACAGGTAAAGGAAAAAATTTTCTTGGAAAATGCAGACTGAACTGAACCCTGCTCAAGAGTCTTCACTGGAACCATTTGGTGACAAAGATCTGTTCTGCCTCAGCTTGCCACGGCATAGAACATAGCCTTTTATGTCTGTTTTTAGACATAAGACCTTGTTTATGCACTATGAAAATACACTCAGACTTGGTTTCAGTGGAGTACAGTTGTGTTTTTGGCCTTCTATGTGCTGATATGTTAGCAAAATATATTCAGAAATTATATTGAGCATATATTTACTTTAACATCCTAACTACTTCTTCCAGATATCTTTCTTGAAACTTTATACGTATTCAATTTCAAGAGATAATAGTTTCCATATTTCATGGGCAGATTACAAATTTCATCTTTGTAATAAGTGAATTTTGTTCAGAGATTTGCCAAGCAGCCACACACCAGGATTTTATTTTCATACATTACAACTCATTTTAAACTTCAAATAATCCCTCTGATTAAAAGACTGAACTTCTGACAATATGTCTCTGAGTGTACATTTGTTCCTTAGGGCTCTCCAGAGCTGTAAAACATAGCTCAATAAAAAGCTTAAGATAAATGTGTGTTGCTCACCATTTAGAAAAACAGTGAGTCTAAAATGTTACAAAAATCTAAAAAGATCCATTCACCAGTATCTAAAATATTTCTGTACAAATCTGAGTTGATTTTTCTTGTTTTACCACCAGTATCTTTAAATACACGAAGGAGCAGATCTGGTCTGTTAATTTAATTAATGCAGAAAACTGTTCTATGTAACAGATAGCACAGCACTCCTGTGAATTTTAATTGATTTAGTCTGCTGTACTATACACCATCATACTGATACTTCAGAGTAATCAGCCAGTACTCTGACTGAGCAGGAGCTGTGCTCTGGAACCTTTCCCCAGCAGGACCGCAGCTTCTGTACTTCTAAATTGAAGAAAGGTTCTTACTGATTCTCTTGAACAAAACCATAGAACTAAACTATAAAATATGAAATGGAAATTGAAATCCATTTCTGTTGGAGAAAAGGGAGAAGAAGAAGTCAGCAGATTCTTTAGTGGTGTTCTCGTGCTTACACTTTTTTATATGAACTATGTAATCAATCTCCGCGTTATCATATTCACTTTACATTTACCCATATGGCTGACTTAGAAATGGAATCACTGTCATGTGAGGGCACTAGATAGAACTACTATGCCTTTTCTGCTATCTTCTGCACTACATTTCTAATATCTGTTTTTATTTTTTTTTCCTTTTTACCTATTTATTTTTAGCTTTCTCTGACGAGCACCACCACTATTCCTAACTGTGCTCAATATTTGGCATGCACTTGAGGTTGAATTTTCATTATTCAACAATAATTTACCTCCTAAGTACTCCTAATTTACAGAGTTGCTGCACAACACATTGTGTTCGGGAATATGCATATGGGGGTATAATAATACCTTTTTCTTCATGTTATATTCCAAATCTTATTTCTCTTAGACATCTTTGCTGCACTGGTCTTGATTCAGAATGAGGAATAATAGGTTAATCCTTACCACAGTTTTTCCATGAACAGCAGCTGAAACCGTTGATTTTAAAATAGCTTTTGTTAAGTAAAATAAAAGCTTTTATAAAGCAGCTTTTACAACCATTTAGTTCTGCTTTGTTAGCAAAACTGAAAACTTCAAGGATCACATTCCAGCAGGTCAGAAACTTCTGATGCCAAACCATGAAGTGATGAGAAATATTATAAAAACAGAACTCGTTAGACTCAATAATTCTAATACACGTTTCCCAGTTCTCCTCTAAATTACAAAGTAAATAGTGCTGTCTTCTTAGGTAACACTGGTAATCAATGATTCATGGTACTGGCAGGAGTGTAGGGTATGGGTCCTTGCTAGATTTGTTCCATCTCCCATACAGGAGGAACCCATTACCTTCATAACCTGGACTCTCACATTCCTGCACCATGTCTCCACTGTATAGTCCCCTAATAAGACCTTACCTCCACACCATCAGCTTTTCCTACCACTCCTTCAAAGGGGTACATGGGTACCCTCTCCATCCATTTAACTTCCTGACACCCTTGTTACTGAAAGTTGTCATCACCTATGTGAAGTTAAGTAATTCCAAAGCCAGAAGTGAGCACCTCCATATAGTCAGCTATCCTTCTGAGATTGTTGAGCCTCAAAGATGTAGATTTTGGACCTCCAAAAGGGCAATTATTAATCAATTATTCATTATTAATTGTCTAAGGCATCCACCCTGGAACTCAAGTGAGTTTCTCAATGCAGGAAATGGGATTTCACAGATGCATTTCCTATAATGTTTCAAACAGGCTAGAAAGTCTGTAGGATGGCTGAACCACCAATTTTTATAAAAGATTTATAAATAAGTGGTGCCAAATGTACATTCTGATTACTCAGAATTTCAAAATTTAATCATGAAAATCTTAGCTACATCAGAACAGCCCAATCCAGAACAATGAAAATAACAGTTTCTACGTGTTTGGATGAGGGAAATTGTTGACGTATTTCAACATTCTTTCAAAATAATTTGTCCTCATTTGCCCGTCTGTCAGTACATACTTCATAATTTTAAAGGCAGCCGTAAATTCCAAACATATTTGACACAAAAGGGAAGGGAAGGATTTCTTCAAAAACTTGCTGGATTCCAGAAAGATGAGAAACCAATATATATATATATATATAAAAAAACTGGCATTCAAGTAAGATATTTTGACTTTTAATTCGTAATCTCAGTGGCTACTGAAATGCCATTTTCTCTTGAATAAACATAAAAGCACTCCGACTAGAAAAGGCTCAGAGACCTTCCCTATGCATGGCTGCCACCTACTGGAAATCAAAGAAAGCAGAAAAATATCAAATCGGAGCAGTGCTCCAAAACTCAAAAGAAATTGAGTGAATAACCATTGTATAAAATCTCTGCATTCATAAACCAGGGCTGAATATACAGACAAACTCGCAGTCAAAATTAAAAACACAATGCTATTTAGGTCAGACACCTCTCAGTTCCCAACTTTGAACTCTAAACTAAATGGCAAAAATTATCATCAGTTCTTACAGGATTCTGAAGTGTTAAACCCTTTTGTACAAAGGAAAATCACACAAAAAAATGTGACCATCGGATATATTTCCTTATAACCTCAGGCCAAGAGCAAAGATATTTTCATTGATGTAGCTTGAAACAGACATTCCAAACACGTTTGGTCAACAATACATTAGAATTCCTAATGATAACTTTCTGTAATAATGCAAAAAAGCATGCAACAGTTTGTGTAAAATGAAGTCACAATATTATATCAAGAATGGTTAGTAGGGTCTCTAGCCTATCCCTAATGAGGAATTTGTGCAAAATACATATTCCCTTTAATAATATTTATTGACTTGAACAACAGCTTGTAGAGGCACTTAATCAACACTTTATGTTCTAAAGCAGAAAGAGTAGTACTCTTATTCAGATGTTAATCTTTTGTTCTTTTTTCCTCTCACAGAAAATTTCCTCACACGCATACAGAGTACATTCTAGTCATACATACTTTGTGACAATTCAAATGGTTTGGGTATCCTAATGATACAACCCAGTTACTAATGCCATTCAGATCCTGTCTAGCAAGTGCCAGAACACTTTTGAATTACAAGATAAAATAGAAGTACCAATTGCAATAGAATAAAATGATCTTGGATATTATCAAAGGCAAAAAATTTGAAGTCATTGCTGTTTGTAAAACACAGTTTTATGTTTTGGGATATTGTAGTCTTTTTAACCAAAATAAAACTCAAAGGCTGGTCTTTGTTCTTAGTATCTCAACTGCTCTAGTCTCCCCCGTGCAGATAATGTATACAAATCAAATACTCCAAACAGAAATAAAAATGGAAAGAAGTATGAAAGGACTTAGGCTGTGTAAACTTGCTATAATAGCTTCACTGGAACATAAAATTATAAAAAGCGAGCTAAGTGGAACATGACAGGAGCAAATCTGGTATTGAAAGTTTAATCAATTAGGAAACAATTAAAAATTTTAATAATGCACTCTAAATAATAGAGTATTTCCGCTGCATGCCAATTCCTTACCAGCTTTATCTGCAAGACTCTTGTCAGACAGAACTTAAACAATTTGATATAATATGTATTTCAAAAAATACATCCTATTCCAAAGAGAACTCTTGTTCACTTGTTCTTGTAAAACGTCAGCACTTTTGTAGTACTGTTGGCAAACGCAGCAATAAAATGTAGGAGAAAGATTTGGAAAATGATATTATCCTGCTAAACTCTAAGCATATTCTAGTACTTACTGCAGACAAAAAAAAACCTTGCAAAGGGCTGTGTAAAGCAGATATATGCTGAATAGAAAGTGTAAAAACAGTAAATCTGGTCCTAAAACTATGCAGAATATACTTTACAATTACTAATTTATCTTATATATGCAATGACAGCGCATTCCTGTTAGCAGTTTCCATAACCTTAGCAGGAATATTAAAACTGCTTTAAAACAAGCACAGAGTGATTTTGTCTCCAAGGTTGCATCCTCTGTGCATCAGTTCTCACTGATCTCGGAAAGATTTTAGATACAAACCACATGTCTCCTTATATAACATTTTCAAATACCATAGAGGACCAGAACAGCTCTGACAAAGTACAACTACCACTGAACATAAATGATGCTCTGATGCATAAAGTAAGGTTGCTCTAGGTCAGGAAATCCAAGCAAATAAATAGATCTGTGAAAGAAAAAAAGGGAAAATAGAATTTCAAGAAAATCAATACATGAAACTGTTGAACTGGAATAAAACTGGTAGATGCCTGTTCTTGAGCCTCACAAAATGTGCCAAAACTTATACTTTCTCCATCACCAAACCCTTTTATATCTTTTAATTTTATAAAATTTAGGTAAGACAAGAAGGAGTCATGCCTGAGCAACCTGATAAACTTCTATAATGAAGTTGCCGGACAGATGGATGAGGAGGTAGCAGTAGATACTATCATCCTTTGACACCATCACCCATAAGATACTCATAGAGAAGCTTTTGAAGTATGGACTGAGTGGGCAGATAGTGAGGTGGATCAAAAACTATCTGAACGGCCAGAAGTAGAGGTAGTGGTCAGTGTGCAAAACCTAGTTTGAGGCCAGTGAAGTACGCCAGGATTCAACACTGGGTCCAGTGTTAATATCTTCATTAACTATCTCAACAGTGTAGCAGAAGTGTAATAAATGTGAAGATAACATGGAACTTGAGGGAAGTGGCTGACTCACAAGAGGGCCTTGCTACCATCCAGAGAGACCTTGACAGGCTGGAGAGTTGGGCTGACAGGAAACTCATGAAGTTCAACAAGAAGTACAGAGTCCTGCCCTTGGGGAGGAACAACTCCAGGCATCAGTACAAGCTGGGGGGTACCAAGATCAGCAGAAAAGTACCTGGGATCCTACTGTACCCCAAGTTGAACATGAGCTAGCAATGTGTCCTTACCACAGAGAAAGCTAACAGTATTCTCGGCTGCATTAGACAAGTATTGCCATCAAGTCAAGAGAGGTGATCCTTTTTCTCTCCTCAGTATTGGTGAGGCTGTACTAGAAGAACTATGTAGAGCTCTGGGCACCTCAGTACAAGAGTGACTTGGACATACTGGAAAGAGTGCAAAGTAAGGCAACCAAGATGATTAAAGGACTGGAGCACCTTTTCTGGGAGGAGAAGCTGAGACTGTTCAGCCTGGAGGAGGCTCAGGGTAAATCTCATCTGTAAGGGAAGATACAAAAATGTCAGAGCCAAGCTCTTCAGTGGTGTCCAGTGCCAGGAGAAGAGGTAGTGGGCACAAACAGAAAGAAAAATGATTTTCTCTAAACACGGGGAAGAACTCCTTTACTGTGGGGTGACTGAACACTGGCAAAAGGTTGTCCAGAGAAGCTGTGATGTCTTCTTTGAGATCTTCAATGGTCCTGGGTAATGTGCTGCAGGTGGCTCTGCTTGAATGACAGTGTTGGAGCACCAGATGATCTCCAGAGGTCCCTTCCAACCTCAGCTATTCTGTGGTTCTTTGACAGTACAATCAGACAAAATTTGTGAGAAAAATACTGCTTTCTGTGATTTCACAAATGCACCCAATTACATTTCACAGGAACCTGTTTTGACAGTTAAACTTAGGAGACTGGAGGCTTCTTCCTTCCTTCCTTCCTTCCTATCAAAATAAAAGATAAATGGTGGTGTCGATAGTCTTAATTTTCATCTTCATTAGTTTTTACATTTGTTTTTTATGGCTGATTGTGCTCTGACTTCTTTGAAATAAAAAACAGCTTTTGTCTGTGACTTGACATGCAACTAGTATGTCAGCTAATATTTCCTCTTCACATTTTCATCTCAGCAGAGCTAATTTGAAAATGCAAGATTTGACAAGTACCTTTTTTGAAAGAAGAGAAACATGTATTTTTTATAAAAAAAAATAAGAATACTGTCCATTAAAAAGCTTCAAAATACTTCAAAGCTCATATCTTCTAAATTATTTAAGTGTATAACACATAGAAATAGATTTAAGGCATACACTTCAATATTTTGCTGAGTTATCCTCTAAGTATAACTGAATATATGTCTGGTTCTTGGGAGAAGGAGCATTAGGAAGTGACAGCAAACTAGACTTAGAAACTGTGTACTAAATTTCTGAATAGAATAGTTCAGTAAAAACAATGCACATGTAATCAAAGTAGGTTTGTGTGACAAAAGACTCTGTGATCATCGTTGATAAAAGAAAAGGAGAAAAAATTCTTCAAAATTTTTTGGTGTAAATGGCAAATGTAGACTTCTAATAAACGACTGGAATACTTAATGTTATAATACCCAATATGATGGTGAAAATTGCTATCAGTTATTCTTCTTTGCACCCTCACTTCAAGTACTTACAGATACTAATGACATGATCTCTGAGCCTCCTCCTGGCTGAACAGTCCAAGCTCCCTCACCCTCTTCTCAGAGGAGAGGTACTCCAGTCCTTTGGTTATCTTGATGGCCTTTATTTGCAGTATGTCCAGGTCTCTCTTGTACTGAGGTGTCCAGAATTGGACACAGTACCCCTGGTATGGTCTCTCCAATGCTTCTCTTGACCTGCTGGCGATACTCTGCCTAACGCAGCCAAGAATACTATAAAGGAAGTTCTACAAAAGACATACAGGGCCAAATCAAACAAAGAAAATGATACCAATTTGGGTAACTGAGTTCTGTACAGAACACATGACAAGAAACAGGTATCTAAAACCCTAAGCATGGAAATGACCTGGCAGGGGACACAACTCACAGAGAAAATGTGCCAAGAAAAAAGAGTGTGAAATAGTACCTTTTTTTTCTAGAATTTAAGCATCCACTGTGGATTCCATTACCAAGGACCACTTTTTAGATATTTACAATTATTCTTTTACATAAGTAAGGAACTGGAGCGCCCACCCACTCCTAATTTCTGATTGTAGTGCTGTATCCTTGTATGCATGGTACTCCTCATACTCCTCTTGGAACTGTTCTTAACTGCTCAGCAAAGAATTTAAGTAACAGCATGAGTAAACACTTGAAAACTTTAGCCTGGAATTTACAACTAAGAAGACATCTGACATGAGTTCATGCTGAAAGGGACACGTATGTTTTTATTGAGAGATGTTTAAATCAAGGGCTAATATTCCTGAAATAAAATATCAGGCATTTGCATACTGAAACATTGAGTTGTTCATCTTAACATCCTCATGAGCTGCCCACATATCTTGGTTGGATGCATGTTACAGCCAAATTCCATGGATGTAGGAGATAAACACATCTTTAGAAGGCCTTCACAGAAGACAGTAGCTTAATGGTAGAAATTATACTGCTTGTACTGTTTTCTTTGTCTTATGGATTAAAGACTTCTGAAATGTCCCATTAGCTATTAAACTGTGGTTAAATCTGGTTTGCCATGGACTTATGTTTACTTTTCCGTGATCTCCCCGTCCTGCAACAGTGTTGTCAGGTTCTCCCTATATCCATGTCCCTTGCTTGTCAGAATTTAGCAGTCTTATATCACCAAATCCTCCCTGCAATATCCTCAGTTCCCTCAAGCAGTGGTTCCTCCAACTTCAGTGTTACTAGCTTCCTGCCTTCCTTTTTGGTACATGAATCAAGTTTGTTAAAATTATTGCGATGTCCCATGGCTGAGTGACATCTATTCTTTTGTTCAGTGTGGCTGATGAAGGCTACAAGATCCAGAAGTTATCAGTAGATGAGCCAAGTAGTGGTAGATGTTGTGCCTCTGTGCAGACTCCATTATTTTAGGAGGCTACAAAAATATTCATGGCTGAGTAGCAAATCCATTTTTCTGGACGCATCATATTTCTTTAAAATCTTTCTGTATCAAAAAATAGTTTCATTTAAAAGATCTCAGTGCAGTGCTGCTGGGAAACTCTGTATCACACTGTGTTTGATTAGGTCAATGATTGGCATATATCTACACTGTAGTCAGAAATATAATACTTAACTTTTTTTGTACCTCAGCAATAATCATCTACATCTTATATGCATGTTGGTGACACATGCTCAGGTTTCATACTGTAGGGATGCATACTATAGGCATATCAGTTTTAAAGCAAAAGAATTAATAGATTGGCTCCAGGTTGCATCCAAAATGGCATTCAGATGTGTTAGTCCAGTTACTAACACTGGTGTTCAGGTTCAGCTTGTAATGCGGTTTTCTGGAATTTTAAATTACATCTTTCTCTCATTTCAATAGACAATTACTTCACCTGAAAATGAATTACTCTTGGAGATATTTTGATGAGAGGAAGAAGTTTCCAAGCGTTTCTCATACATAAAATATATCAAGTCCATGTGAAATGTTTTAAACAGAACATTCAGCTTGTAGCGGAGGCTTTCAATTTTACCTTTTATTCTCTGTAATAATTACAAGCAGTTTTCCTCTTATTTTCTGTATTTGAATGGCATATTTCATTTCACATATCCATTGCTTTCTGCCCAGCACTGTAATTCAGCTAAAGGAAAAAGCTTAGTATTTGAAAATGTCAGCTGCCCAAAAGATATTTGGAAGTCCGTAAATGTTAACCTTTCTAACATTTGCTTAAAGCCATCTGAAATTAATTCTCCTCTCTGCCTTCCTGTATCTAAGTAAGGAGAAAGAATTATTTTAAGATGTCTATTTAAGCAGAAACTGATACAAAATGTATGATCTCTTAGGGGAAAGCTGGCCTCCTAATACATGTAAATAACTGCCATTCAGTGACCAGGATAGATAGAATCTGCCAAGATTGCTACAGAGTAAATTAAAGTTATGTTCACCCCTCTTGGTTCCTCTAATTTAGTCTCATAAAAAGTTTTTTTTTTTTCTTCTGATGTTCAGTGCATACCCTTCTCATTGACCATGAAACTAAATGAATAGATATAAACACATAAATAGCTTTAAGTAATCTTAGAGTTCCGGATATTTATCTTAATCACTGATTGTCAATTCATCAAGTCAAGATTACTGGCAGAGACATAAACACTGAAGAAAGCTTTGAAATCATTATCATATCAAAATCTACATTTTTCCTTCTGAAATACTTAGCTTCTACTCTTTCTGTCAGAATCACATCTAAGCTCCACCTACATTTCCTTATCATCCATCCCATTTTCACATATCATTATCTTCCCAAAACATGATAAACCTTGATATCTAGCCTCCTACCTCCACTGTCTTACCAGACATCCATCTCCTCAACACATGATGGTCGCATCCCATACCTCCCCCAAGAAAAAGCAGTTACCCTTTTGCACAACTGGCTGTTAAACTGAGATTGCAACAAGTACCTCTTGTCCACCAGTAATCTGTGGAAGAGAGGACAGCAGTACAGCTAGTACCTATTAGCTATATTGTGTAAAACAGTCATTTGCAGTCTTGGCATAACATTGTAGGGTGTTGTGTTGTTTTTTTTTTTCTGTATATAATCTTTGGTTCACAGAAGGCATAGTACCATAATAAATGGATGAAGGACACACTGCCATATTTAAGATGGGGAATGGACAATGATGCTCTCCAAAGCAAAAAGATGCTGCGCTCCCTTCCTCATTAACATCCACTTTTCAAGAATCCTGTCTACTAAGAAATGACCCCCAGTGTTGCAACCCATCAGAATCTTAATGTGCAACAGACAGCCATCTGAGGGGACCAAGTTCAACATAGGTCTTTCAGTAGTCAAAGTCTAAAAAAAGTAGTTCTTCATGTCATTAGACTTTTGTAGTCTGCATGCATCACAACATCAGGCAGTCCTTCATCCAGGTTGTATTGCTCAACTGTAGGCAGGCAGCTGGGGACACATGGACACAAAATACTACTAGGTTCATGATAGCCAGTCTCATTTAGATCTCTGGTCTTCCAACAAAGAGATGTCAACTTTCATTTCCCCCAAAGAACATCAGCCTCTACATTAGCAGAATGCCAATAAGCAGAGTGAACTGCTGTTTAAAGCCATACCTACAGTCTTCAGCCATGACTCAACACCTGTGAAGCTGAGCATACACTCTCAGAGAAGGTTATTATGCCTGCATCCCTAAAACCATAAGGATTACCCTGGCTTATTGCATCTTGTTTTACTTCTGAGAAGAGTATTGAGATTCGTGCCATACACATGAAATCAAAATGTCTAGGTCACCTTCTATTTTACCTAGGACAAATGATGCCAACTATCCAGATAATCAGGAAAGGAGATGAATGACAGCGTGAAACGTGCATAGATAGTCTGGAGGCAGGAACACTACAGCTGCTATCAATGGTCCTTAAACTTTATTCTCTGCTTTATGCTTCTTTCTAACAGAAAGTCTTCTCTGCTTTTCCTACCCACAGAGAAATAAAACAGGCTATCTATTAACAGTACATTACACTTGCCAAATGAACACAGGTAGATGATGTAAGGGTGGTTTCTCCAATCCTTTCTCATGCACAGCATAGTCTGACTCCTGCCTCAAATCTGCAAAATCTCATGAAGGCTAATCGTATTTTGGCCTTCCCACTGCACCCAGAGGTTGACCTAGTCAGACTTGAGGTGAAAAATTTGTTTACATAGCAGCATGCAAAATCAGAAGTCCCTCAAGATCAGAAGTCCCTCAACACAGGTAACCAGCACCAGTGTTGCTGCTTACTTCTAAACTTTCAAGATGCGTGCTCCTGAGGGCTTGTGACTTCCAGGAAGGCTACCCACTTGCACAAAGTCTAACTGTAGGGAGAGAAATAAACGAGTCACACAAGCTTTTAGAGAAAAAAACAAACAAACAAAAAAAAACAGCATAGCACATACTATCAAAATGCAAATTGATTTACAATAAACCATTCTAAAGGGCCAGGGTAGCTAATCTGTCATTGACTTATAAGATCAGCCAGCATGTCTGGGAAAAACAGAATGGAGATAGAGGGAGAGAAGACATAGTCTGCCTATCTGTATCATCCACAATACTCATCCTGACTACTGAAATGAGATGAGTGATGGCATCCATACATAGGTATTGCCCCTGGCTCTCCTGTGAGACTTCAATTGCATCCCACACATTTTAGGCCTTGATAGGGCTTTAGCAATGATTTTATACCCAACGTCCTGATAAAGATTGACATAGCCCATATGTCCCAGTCCAGTCTCAGCTCACAGCTGTCCTCAGGGAGGCATTCAATGTCTGGGGCTGGGTCTGCCCCACTGCTGCTTCTGCTTGACCCATTCCTGCCTTGAGTAGTGGGACAGGCCCTGGCTGCCAGGCCTTGCCCCATGGGTAGACGCTTCCACCTCCAGTATCCTGGAAGCAGCTGGCTGCACTGCAGCATGACAGGACTTTTTTTGTTGTTGTGGGGAGGAGATAAGGGTTTAATCATTAATTTACTCTCTGCACAGCTCTGTTATCATCAGCTCCAGCGCAAGCAAAATAGGAGGGCAGAACATGAAGGTCATGGTGAATTCGAAGGGCTGCTCTCACAGGCTTTCAACTTCCTCTGAAACTTGAAAAAAGAAAGATATTAGATCTGTCAGAGCTAATAGTTTTGTTCTGTGCACAGAAAGAAGATTCAGAAAGCCTTTCTCTACCACTTGTTCCTATCTCTCTCAGCTTTTTGTCACTTCACCTACTTACTGCTGAATCCACAGCTCATTGTGTTCACCTCAACATAAGCTGATATAATTGCCTGTTTGGTAAGATACAGAAGGAAAGAAGGTGAAATTAATATAGGTCTTGCAGATTTTCATGCTGATATCAGTATCACAAACACTTTAATCATTATCATCTTACACTGCTACTGGAAGATACAGACTTGCTTCTGTCTTGTCTCTTCCTCCTGTTTTTGTTTTTTGCCTTCATAGATCTTGTGCAGCCAGGCAGAGAAAATTAAGCCAGTGCTAAATAAATCTCTCAAAATATGTCAGTTTTAACTTCCATCAGTTGCCCGATTCGGTTCACCGTGTGGTCGGATGAACATACACGCTGGCACAAAATATGTAGTTGTGCTGGGCAGGGGAAAGGAAAAATTGTCTCTTTCAGAAGCTGTGTCAGTTGATACCAACTCAAAATGTGACAGCTCAGTGAAAGGTAAGTCACATATTTTTAAATATCAGTTGGAAAGAATATGTATCCAAGATGTGTTGGGAAGATATGGTTAGACATCTATCTCATTACAAGCTAACGACAGGAAGAGCCAAATATACATTTTTAAGTGTGAAAATTTGTGCAGTTTTCTGAAAATATTACATTTAATTACTAAGATGTCACAGTGATACGAATAAACTCAGGTGTGTATTGCTTATTTTATTGACAGTGTATGTAACTGAGATTGTTACAGGCATTGGGGAGCATCTAAACTAAATTGACAAGATACTACTTGTTAAAATGATGGAAAGCAGACAAGCTTTTATCCTCATTTGACCGTTCTTACTTTTTGGAGCATTGAACTTTAGTAATAAAAGCAATAACAACAGATTTAAAGTTTTACCCTTCTTCCTTCTTTTTTATGATAAAATCAGATTTTCCACAGATTATTTCAACAAGATTTTATGGTAAATTGTAACTAAAAAGCTCTCAAATCCCTTCTTGAACTGATTCCTTCCAAAAGTTCTCTCAAAGATTCTTTCCTACAACATCTCCCAGATATGATTTTGTGTCTTTCCAAATACATTTTCTTGTATGGTGAAATGTCTATCACCACCAGCCCATGCCTTCAAGCAGTTCACACATAGTTCTTATTTGAGGTCAGTGCATGTTCCACCGGGAGAAGTCCAAAAAATCAAATTTGTAGATAGTAAGTTCTTAGAATATGAACTACATACTTATCTGTAAACATTTTTAACGTGCTGTTTTTTTGGCATTTTTTTGGTTGGTCAGTTGGTTGATGAGGCTGGGATTTTGGGGAAATAAAGTCATCTGCAGAGAAAATACTTTAAAAACTGGCAAATAAGAAAAAAAAACCAAGAAAAATGGAAATAAGTGTGAAAAGCTTATTGAAATCTATTGTGTGGACAAACTGAAATGGTCCATCTCAAGTTTGAACTGTGTGTTTAGTTAAAATTCATAAAATTAAATAAAACTGTGAAATAAAAGTAATTTCAAATTGAGAAATGATGCTCTTTAATTTTGAAAATGCTCAACTATTTTTAATTTTTCTTTCAGTATCAGAAGTTTTGTCAAATTCATAAATATTCACAATACTGACTAATGCTGAATATTCATATTTTATCAGAATAAGTTTGGAGAAAAATTGCACTTTTAGTACTTTGCCGTAATTATATTATTAGGTACAAATTACAGTATTGCTCAACTCAATACTCCATCATCAGTAGAACTGAAATGTGAAGCGTCTGTTTAACTCTGCTCCAAAAGATCAACTATTTTGTATACCAAAAAGTGAAGCATATTTTCTCCATAAAGCACAATTATACCAAGAGGAATAACTGACTGAACAGAAAATAAAATAGAGAATGTCTTAAAAAGATTTTGTATATTTTGGATATTTTCTGATAGGCAATAAAAATATATAAAAATATGGACAGTTTTTGTGAAGTTCTCAGTTTATAATTGTTAAGATAAATCTTGCAACTCCAATGGAGGGAGGATGATTAGAGGAAAAATGAGAAACAGAATATGAAGAACTCAAGATGACAACAAACTTTGCAGACTATATGCTACATGTCTGTTTGGCTTAAAGTAATCTGTGAGAACTTTATAGCTTCTGATTCCAAATAGTGAACAGAGAGACAATAAGAACATAGAAAAAAAAAGAATATTTTAATTTTGGTTTTGGAACATCAAAAAAACATGTGGACTCAGGAGCCCAAGTATGTTTGCAAAGAACATTAGAGATTCTATCATACCTGACACAGTGTGATATGACCTGTTCAAAAGTATGAGGCATACATTAGTCTGCACCTTCCACTGAACCATGAATTCTATGACACATCCTAGAAAAGCAACACTATCTCATCCAACTTAATTTAGTCACCTAGACTTCTCATGATATTCTTTTATGCTATTAAATTGTTTTCTAGTTTCAGTTTTCATGTTATTACTGAATACAACATACTGCTAAAACGTTTTTTGTTAATTTACCATAAGTTATAAGTAATTGCTTATACCTTTGGAAAACTGACTTTCTAAAAACACTAATTAAAAAATGTATATATATTGACATGAGATACCGCACTGAATTCATTAGCAACAACTAATGCAGATCACTAAAACTTCAGAATTCAAATGATCTTTGGATTTCAAATACTCCTGCTACAGCAATTGGTAGGAAATCTGCTCAAACCTGTGTTACTGAAATTAATACACAAAATTCCCAACTTGAAAGATAATCGTAAAATCACATAATATATACACTGATATGATTTCTTTTTTTATGAAGTCTCATTTTAGAGCATTCAATCCATTTCTATCGTAGTTAGCAACAAATTCCCAGCCTCTTAACTTCTGATGATGATGTCAAGTGAAGAAAAACAGATTAAACAACAGATGTTCCCAGCTGTTGCCTTAATTTCAAAGCACTGTATGAAACATACTGAGCATCTGAGACCACAAAAAACTTCTGCAATAAATTCTTGCACTCACCTAGTCAGAAAGAGTGAAAACTAGAAATTTCTACTAAGCTTTTATTCAATTTATCACTGAAAATAAAGGAAAAAAAAAAAAGAAAAAACTTTTAAAGAGAAATAACACATTCCCTGTGTGCATCCATATATTTGCGTGCACACTGGTTTTCCCTGACTGAATACATGTGGATAAAAGCAAAAACAAAGCAATCAAAACTTTCTCAAATTAGAGCTTCTCAGTTAAGGATTTCCTCTATGCTCTGCAGAAATACAAGGTAAGATCCATGCTACTAAAGCCACACATTGGTACTGTTAGGGTATAAGCTTGTACTAACAATGTCAGTATAAAAGCCAGAAAGCTGTCAGATCTGCATTTTTTTTGTTAACAATAATGAGGATGAGCATTGAAAGATCTAAAAATGCATTTCCTGAAATGAAAGTTTCAGTCAATCATAAAAGCCTATCCAGTGTACATTTTTTGGTTTTAATAATACAGTAATGCAACTCTGCTCAGAGTTTTAGGGAAAAAACATTCACGTCTTAAAGGACATTGTGATCCTGTGAAGAGCGGAACAGGTGCTCTGTAAGATTCTTGTAACCCAGACATCTGTCCTGTTGGTGTTGACTGCAGAGATCAGCACTCAGTGATCCACATGGCATATTCCTAACCTATATTTTCATACAGAAACATTATGCTTGCATGTTCAAACATTGACCAGATATCATTTGTAAGCAATAGCACTGAAGTTTCTGTTACTATAAAATAGATGCTATTTTTTCAAATTTAGCTATCATCAGGGAATGACTACAGGAAAGACTTGTAAATAAGGAAGTGATATATCTGTTCTGACTTTCAGTCTTTGTGTAATATATATGGAAGACAGAATTTTTAGAAGCTTTTCAAAATAAATGAAATCAAACATCTAACGACATATAATTTCCAACAATTTTTTACATTCTTATTGACTTTTTCCAATACTGTAAGTAATTAATGTAGAGGTTTATAAGGACACCAAACCTTATATTTTATGTTATGGCTTTTGGAACACTGAAAATAAGGATGGAAGTCAGTGACGCTCAATCACTAAAGATAATGGTCAGTTTTAACCTAAATTAGCATGAAAAATATATTTCTACCAGTGACACAGTGACAGTACATCTAGTTCAGTGTAAATGGACACAGTTAAAATGTTGTAACAGTGTTATTAGAGAATCACAATCCTTCTGATGAAGTAATTGGAGGTAGTCATATCAGTCAAGCTTTTTTGGAAGACACTGTAATTTGATTGTGATACGTGGAAGGAGATTAGAGAAGATATCTGATACAATTACCTATAATTCTTTTTGTTAAACTCTGTCAATTTAGTAGGCAGATTCTGACTTTGGTGAGTCTTCACAAGGAGAAAAGTGGTGTTTCTGGCAATTGCAGGTGTCTACACAAAACAACAGTAAAATTAAGCTAAATTACTACTAGCTATTAATGATGATTTCTGTGATTTAAGAAACTTTTATTACTGTAGTGCTATACTTCAGAGCAATATTACAACTCTCTTTTCAACAGGGAGGAAAAAGGAAAACCTAAGGATGTATCTAGCAACTGATGATGTGACTTTTCAAGGTGAAAGCTAGTTTCTCATAGCGTAATTTGAAATAACCAACTATAGCTCATAGCCTTCAAACCAGTTCTGTAATATGAGCTTGTGTATATGCACAAAAAATGTAAAATTCCTTAATCGCAGAGCTAAAAGCAGAATGACATTACAGAGCAGCAATGAGTTTGCTGGAGGCCAAAGAGAAATGTCACCATTAAGCTTTTGAATTCTTACTCTTGTCTCCTTTCTAATTATTTTCTAACTTAGATACAGTTCTGAGCTTCACTCTTGAAGGCTTCCTAGTGGTTTAAAGTTCAGTTTAGATTACCACACACTTATACTCAAAACCACTGTGGCATTAACTAAGGCAGGGGAGATCTAGGTTAGATGTTAGGAGGAAGTTTCTCACTCAGAGGGTGGTGACGCACTGGAACAGGTTTCCCAGAGAGGTTGTGGATGCCCCATCCCTGGAGGCATTCAAGGCAAGGCTGGATATGGCTCTGGGCAGCCTGGTCTAGTGGTTGACCACCCTGCCCACAGCAAGGGGGTTGAAACTCATTGATCTTTGAGGTTCTTTTCAACCCAGGCCATTCTATGACTCTACGATTCACTTCTGTGTTAAAAGGAAAGTATTCAGAGGCTATCTTGGACATTGAAGTTGGACTGCAGAATATGCTCTAGGCCAAATAGGCCTTGCCTTACAAACTAAACTTGAAGAATAAACTGATACTTATTTCTATTGTAGAATTATTGTCTAGTGTTTTGATTAAAGTCTCTACTTGGAAAATAACAACAAAATCAAAGCCATCGAAATCTCAGTTTGTTCTTTAGGTCACAAAACACTTCCGTCTCTTTAAATGACAGTTAAAAACAACACATATTCCTTAAAAGCAAATTGTGTAGGGAAGCAGTTAGCTACAAGGGCCCCTTAGCTAAAGACAACTGGTATTCACACTCCATGGTTTCAATTAATAAATTAGCAAATGTAAAGCTAATTTCTTATACTTAATTATATTAACTACTTATACTTAAAAAACCTCACAGATAAAAGTAGTTGGTTTTGTTCAGATGCAAAATCTTTTCTTAGCAGCTAGAGAGATGTTTCTAAGTTAGTACTGTAAAGAAGTTATCATCAACACTTAACAATGTTAGACAACATGTAAAATAATGTGTCTCATTCACTTGCAGTAGCTATTTGCACAAATTAGGTCTATTTGTAAGGAAGAAATAAACATAGCATATAGGAGCTCTTAAAATAATTCCCTAGTATCCTTAGCAAATTTCCATGTATAGAGGACTCTCAAGAAGAAATAATAGTTATTCTAAGAAATTCCTAATTTAAATAATAATTCTTCTATTTTATTGTATATATAATATATATTATTCCAAGAATAATTCTTAGAAATTAAATTTCTAATTCTCAGTTGCTTCTGTGTCTGTGTGTCATGGTTTTATGACATTTGTTATCGGTTTTCTACCTCAGTCTGTTTCTTTTAACTAGTTTTAAAAAATGTAATAATATACTGGACAAAAGGCCAGATAATGACTTATTTGGTATTAAAGGACATTCATCTCTGTTGTTTTACATCACAATGAATGTTGAGAACTGTCACAATACTTAAGAAAAGAAGTCTTGTATTTTGGAAATCAAGAGGTGTGAGAAATTGTAAAGCAGCTCACTGAGTTGTATCCTCAAGCAGTCTTTTATATTTCATGATCCTATCCTTCCTACAGCAGTGATAAGAAACTCTGTGCCATTATGCCAGGTTCATTAGCCTGAACTGACTTTTATCGGGGACTCCCTCAAAAATCAAACATGTATGAAAAACATTCAAGGAATAAATCCTCTAAAAATATCTCCCTGATTAAGCAACAGTATTTGCCTAATTAGAGTTACAATATAGGATCATTCCTGATTTAGGTTGCTTGGCTAAATATTTAAGGATAAGATGAATGGATTTGAATGGATTAAGGCTTATAATGTAGAAGAACTTTGGACATGTCCTATCTGATAGTCTATACATGCTATCACCAGCCAAAGATCTAAATACAACTATGCTAGTACAGTGCTTCAGGCAAAATTAATATATTTCAGATAGGCAAAGTCTATTAGCTGAGACTGTGTATCATGCTAAGAAGGGTGGACTGCTTCCAACATTCCAGAGAATTTAATATAAAATGGACTTAGATAGTCTTATGCTCCTGCATCACTGGTATAGACACACCTCTTCTTCTGTGTACTCTTCAAACCTTCCTTGGATTTCTATGAAAAAGCAGATCTTTGAGCTCTCAGACTTATATTGAAGACCCACCAGCTAACTGTGCTGTTGATCTGGCAAAACCAATAAACAATGTCTACTACACAACAAAACAAACGAAAAAATAAATAATATATTTTTTAAAAGCCCTAATAACACTTCAGATAATTTTTACATAACTGTGACCTAAAACTACTTTTTTGCTATATACCAGATGTACACACTTATTGTACTTAATTTATATACAGATTTATACATAAATATATACAACAATTTAAAAGATTACATTAGCTTAAAAATGGAATTTTCTAAGACAGTTTCTTTTCCCTGGTATTTCTGAAGTCATTGAAGATTCTCCCACTGACTGCTTTTGCCATTTTATTCTGAAATGGATAATTTTGAAAAAACAAACAAACAAACAAACAAACATATTATGTAGGTCTCTAAATTTATTTCTGTGGAAACTGCAACAGATACGAAGAACACAATAACACTATTTGATAGAGAAAATTCTCAGTTACAACATACTTTTTTGACATAGTTACCACAATTAGCTTTGCATTTTTGCCAGCAGTGAGCAAGAGTCTGCATGTTGCACTCATAAAAATCTGCACAAGAGCAGGCGACAGCTGTGCATGGCCATCTGGAATATGGCTTGTCTTTCATGTCACTTTTACCACTGCTGCAATGCACCACCTCACTGTGTTCACATCCTCTGATTAGTCTCCATAAACATTCAGGAAGTGCTGATGAATGTCAATGGGTGTCATTTTTTCCTCATGGAGGAATTCAGTGACAGCTCTTTGCTTCACATGCACTTCCATGTCAGACGCCATTCTGTCATACTACCCCTCTGCTGCCATCTGTCACACAGCAACAACATGGAATGAAATACTGGCAGGAAGGTTCAACCTCTACTGCCATATCACCATATGTTCACCTCTGGTGTCATGGGTCAACAAAATAATATAGGAGACATTACTTTTGGAACAGTCCAAAATACTTCCTTAATACAGACATATGTTTCCTGCTGCATCTATGCTTCTCAGTAACTAAAGAAAATGAATATTTGAAATGGATAAACTAAGATAAATCTGTAGAATAAAAATCTCTTTAAGAATTAAAAAAAAAATAGATTACAGATTTTTGGAATTATATCTCTATGCTAATACACTGTATGCTCTTCAGACTACAGTAAATTCAATTATGAACAGTACTTTTAAACTTTTCCATTCACAGTGCATACAAATCTAATTCCAGAATCCACATTTGATTAAAATGAGACTTTGTCTATGACCTAACTGTTGAACCTCTCTAATTTGAAAATATATATTCAAATGATATTCAGTATTATCACTCCAGACAGCCAACTCAATATATCTCAAATTTCTTCTTAGAATTCTGTATGTAAAATAAATAGTAGTTCTTTAGAATTTTAACTTGCATCTACAAGAAACAAAAAAATTACATCAAGTATCTTCATTGATTAAATTGGATGTTTTTTAACTATCAGCTCAGAAATTCAGTGACAAAAAATATTTCCAGCACTTCTTCATCACTTTTCATCAAAGAGAATATTTTTATGCTAGCAAACAACAGAAATACAGCTTGTGTCTTCAGAGAGTTAGGAAAAGTTTTCTACTACACATCTTTTGATTTTGCACTCGGTAGTGGTGTGCACTTTTATAACTGGATAATAAATTTTCACAAAATATCTGTTGCTTCCCTAGTTCTAGCTACATCTACAGGTGACCTTTAACAACACTATTTCTTCTTTCCCACTGACTTGCTGTGCAACAAAAACAAACCTGGTCTATTATTCCTGTACAATAAACATATCACTAGCTGTTACAAGCAGCCTGTGAAATTGAATATATAAAGGAGTTTTTGCCATCACTCCCACCAGTCAACATACTGCAGCTGTAGATCAACAGCAAAACTGCAATTTCTGCATAGTCTGCAGAGTCCTAAAGTAAAATTGTATCTTGAGTTATCAGTAAAATGCAGAATTCTATTTTTATTCTGGGCTTTTGTATTGAAATTACCTGAAAGAAAGAAAGAAAGAAAGAAAGAAAGAAAGAAAGAAAGAAAGAAAGAAAGAAAGAAAGAAAGAAAGAAAGAA
>JANHGO010001715.1:9664-32932 GCA_024606505.1 Aquila spilogaster
AAGTAGATTCGGTAAAAAAGCAGAAGAGACTTGGGATGAAAGTGAGTGTCTGGTTCCACCAGGAGTACAGCAGCCTCGAGTAGGCTGTTGAGAAGAGAGAGGGATAAACTACAAAAGCAGCAAAGAAAGAAAAAAAGAAAACCAAAAACCCCAAAAGCTAAACAAAGAAGCCTTGAACCATTCATGCTGTTGTGAGACCTACTGCCCAGAATGCAGGACGGGGAGCGAGAGGACTGACTCTGATTTCCACCACTACGTTTGTGATATAAAACTCTCTCTCATGGCCTGCTCTGCCTGTATGATACAGATAATGATGCAATTTTCAAATATTCTGGTTTCTATACTGTGTGCTCAGCCACGTGGTGTTGTTTGAAAGTATGATTATTTCCAATCCTGCTGCATTAAAGCAGCAAACTGAGAAGAGTGTTGTGCAGGAGACAAATTGGACATGCATCAGAGATCTTAGTTTAACATACTTATTAGAGAAATGGTGCTTTTTGATGAATGTTCAGAGCCAAAAAACTTATTCTTATCACACAGAAGTTTCTGTCTGTAGAGAAAGGCATAGCAAGAGTAATGCTGACTGGAAAAGCAGCCAGCTGACTCGGTATCTCTCTCAAACAACACTGGGACATGCTGAGCTCAGGAAGCAGTGGAAGAATGAGCAAAATCATGTCACAGACTAAATCAAGAGACACTTCTGCTTTGCAAAGTCTACAGCTGTTGCAACATCCACAAGCTTATTTAAAACAAAAAAACATGAGCTAAAAATGAGCTCTTGGAAGATAGGGGTTTTTTTTTTCTTTCTTTTTTTCCCTTTTACCACTTTAACGTGTGGAGAAGATATAGTGTGCGTATTAAATGGTTTCCTAAGAAGAAAATGACAGAGACAGGAATAAATACCCTGGGATTTATGCAGCCAGTGCACATTCAGTGGCAGGAAACTTTGCCAGGTTGTTATATGCACTCATGAAATGGTCTCTAACGTCTGACTGGAAAGCACTGCAACATTCAGTGGCATGTACTGAAAGGCAGCCAACATGGCCAGCATCTTGGGTGCTTCTACAACTATAACTAGCTTTATCAAACTTTAACTAGGGATGTCAATATATTTTTAAGCTTGTAGTCATGAAATGGGCAATAAACATACAAGTTTGCTACTTCATACTAACATATGTTTGGTCTCAAGAGGTTAAGTACTCATCTGTATCCAAATTGTTTAAAAACTAAAAAAAAGAATAATAAAAAAATACCTTTCTTCCTGTCCATGCTTTTGAAGCATGTCAGCCTGCACGCAAATTATGGCTTTGCAGGACTTCTTATCTCTCTGATATTTCTTCACGACATAATGGCTTCAATGTAGACCTGCAAGGTAAACCACAGTTTTAAGCATGCATAACAAAACTGAGCCTTCAATCAACATGGATTTGTTGACAGGAGGGGAAAAAGCTTTGACACACAGATAACATTTTGGCTGAAAAGAAGTTCAGACTGCTGTAGCACAGACAGCAAAGGGCCTGCAATCTTTTTGCTTCCCTGAAACAAGCAGAAATAAGGGCTAGATTTTTAACTCCACTTTCAAAAGTCTGACTTCAGACCCAATAAAAACAATTACAATTGAAATTATTCTGTGAAGACAGACAAACTTGAAGTCAAGCACAAATCTCTCACCTGATACCGATTAAAAGAAGGAGCTGTGTAAGTCTTCTGATAGCCTACTACAGTCTTAGTGACATTCATAACATCAGCAGGTACTTTTGTGAATGTGGCTTTTCAATCTTAGCATCGAGAAAACCAATAAATTAAATAAGCTAAATCTGCCAGTGATCCTATAGCACTTCTTTTTCTTAAAGCAGCCAGAAAAGCAAAAAAAAAAAACAAACCCAAAACCAAACCCCAAACTCCCAACCATTTCACTACTGAGCTATAATATATTAAATCATAGATATGAGTCAACAACACCATGCTGCTGGGAAAAAATGGAAAACCATTCTGGGAAAAATAAACAGAAGTATCATCTGCAAAACACATGGCGTAACGCTTACATTTGGCTCGGCGGTGGGAAGCAGGCGGCTCAGCTGTGGGCACCATCATCCCAGGAGGATGTGGACAGAATGGAAAAAACCTGGAGAACAGAATGATGAAGGGTATGGGGAAGGCCGCTTATTAGAAAAGGCTGAAGAATTAGGGCTGCTTGTTCCGAGGAGCAGAGAAGCAGTCCTCTTTGCAGCTGTCTTTGGACGTGTGAAGAGCAGTTAGGAAGAAGGGAATAGTTTCCTCCACACTCCCCAGCCCCTTGGACAGCATTAAGCTCACTGAAGAGCATGGAGTGCCAGAGACAAGACTGAAGCAAGCATCCCTGCTGTGACTTTTAGTATACCAGGAATTATAAGTTTGTGCAATACAATTTGGCTCCTTTCTGAAAAATTCATCACGATCTTGCTAGCTGATGCATTCCTTGTACACATGTAAGTGTTTGCTCTGAAGTTGTCTTCCCCCATCACCAAAGCAAGAGTGCTCAGCATTTCCTTCTGGTGTCCACCTGGCCCTTCGTTTCAAGCTGCTCCGCTTTGATCTTCCTCCTTTCTGTTTACTGTTATTAGCTCATTAGTGGTTTGCCTGTCTTTTTCCCAAGCCTGCTCCTCTGGCTGTTGGGAAACGTGCTGGGTTCCCTTTGCTGACTCAGAATCACACTGCACTTCTCCACTAGGAGCAGCTAAAGAAACAGGAGTGATCCGGTAGTTTCCATGGGCTGACCAGGTTTCACAAAAGATGTGCTGCAAATTAAACAAACAATTCAGTTGAAATCATTTACGACGGACAGAGCTACCACTGATAGATCACCTGCTCTGGAAAAACAGGGGAAATATGTTGAATATGACTGGAAAGTATCTAGAGCTCATTTAAATACAAAGCAGCAAAATGCAAAAGTCAAGACAACCAGGAACAAATAGAGATGTGTGCATTTAGTGTCTGTCTGCTACTTACCCCAGCAGAGGCTAAATCTAGAGGGCAAGTAAGAAACAGATGAATGGCATTTTTGACAAGCACTAACTTAATCATCCTGCATAGCACATTCAGGGTCTCAGATCTACGGAGATCATAACGAATCCGTTCAGATGCAGTAAGTTTGTTCCTCTCGCAGGATAAGGACCTAACCAAAAAACTAAGGTGCCAGATAATCCAGGAAAAATTACAAAACAAAATGCTATTTGTGCTTGGTGCCCTCAATCCTGTGTCTTCTGTGAGAGCATCGTGTTCTGGAAGACATTTCTACAGCTCCCTGGTATTTCAGTTATCTTTCCAACACCACAAGCCATTTACAGATAATGGCGAAAAGGTAAAAGAAGAGCTGCTACCATAAACAGAAGAAACACAAGTGTCTGAATTAACTGAAAACAAGTTATTCAGAAAGATCCTGACACTCCTACTTCAGCTACCCAACTGCAGATATTGGGCATATTCACAGTACGATTAAACCATCCCAAGCAGCTAAGTATTTTTTCCCATTATACACTGTGGTCCATGTTAGCTAGTGTAGGGACAATTAAGGCGCATTCCTTTTTTCCTCAATGAACTTGAATTTCAAAAGCACTTAAATGCATATGTACAATTTCATCTTTATTTATATTACAAATTTTTGCTGTAGTAAGAAGGCTAACTAAAACTCAAATACAAAAATTCAAATATCATTTCTCCCTATTTGCTTTCAAGTTCCATTTTCATATTGCACTCCTTGTCCACCCACGGGAGGCCAGTGGTTCCTCGCCACCCCAGATGGCTAAAACACAAAGTCCTCCAGATCACAGATCCACAAACTACTTTTGTTGAAAAAATTGCTGTGTCTTCTGCCAAGAAAAGGTTTGTGTTGGACCTGATGGGAACAGGTCTCAGAATTATGAAACCAGCGCCTAATGCAAGGAGATAATTCATACAACTAGATACATCCCCCACAGAAAATCAGGACACAATATCTGTACCTCAGGACTATTAATACACACAATTATTAAATCTCTGTTAAAACTTTAACAATCAATTGAAGACTAATAATATAGCCCATTAGAATTAAAGGCAGATAGTGAATTCATTCCCTTTCTCCCTATAAGCCCTATTAATGTTGGGCTATATTAAATCTGTGTTTTAATTTTAAGGCTCTGAACATTTGTAAACAATTCTAAACGATAAACTGAAAATGCAAAGTATTGGCTGACAAACCCAGCTCCGCAACACCCTGCATAGGCTGTGTTCAACCGACCAGCTGAGGCTAAGCTGAATAAGATCAGTGAGTATGTGCAGAATCCAGCAGGTACCATCCACATCCTACTTAATAATGCAAAAAGTCACTTGGAAGAAACACTTACTCAGAACCAGGTATATCCCAGCTGATCTGCTTCTGAAATCAACTCTGCCAAGCTATGTCTTGAGTTTTGTTTTTTGGGGTTTTTTTTTGTTTGTTTTTTTTTTTTTTTAGCGTGGGGCTGAACAGGCAAACCATGCAAACACGCTTAACCGAGCAACAGTGACCTGCTGATTGAGAACAGTGGTGTAGAAGAGATCAAAGGAAAAGTGACTTCAGCAGTAGTTCACACTCCGTCGCCCAACAGTGGAAAAGACCTGGAGGGGCAGCCTGACCCAACCTGGTTCAGCCATTTATACTGCCAGTACTCAGGAGCTACAGGCCAACTAATATCTTTGCTTCACATTCCTTGGCCTTTTAAAGATCAGTAACAATGCGAAAACCACCCACCTTTCTATCTGTTGTAAGCTAAAATAATTGCTGCCACTCGATCAAGCTTTTCTCTAACTACATTGTCGTGTTTTTTCCCCAGCGTAAGTTGAGAGATTCTCAATATGAATTCCTTGAGAAAAAGACTTTATCTGCCTCCTCCTCCCCCCAAACACAATATGCAAGTGCTTCAGGCATTATTCTCCAAATAATAGCTTTTGGTAGCAAATGAAAGGATTTTCTGTTTGTGTGAAAGCACAGCAGTGCTATTCTTAAAGAACTATCTCTTTAATATTTTTTAAAGTAACAATTTTGCATTTAAAGGTTACTCTACAAAGTTAAAATGTTTCCAAGCAGCACTAGTCACTTGAGGCAGCACCATTCCCATTTGAAAGTTTGGGGAAACAGAAGAAGGGAGTGGGCAAGAAGATAAAGAGAAAAAGAAAAATCTTTTTCAGTTATGTGTTGATAAATCCAAAAATGGAAACATTTTTCAAACAACTTTTCTACGTGCAAGTATCCCAGTTTCCCAGCAACTCTGTTAGTGACATAATGTTAACTTTGTGGGAAAGTAGCTCTGCGCTGCGTTCTCTGGACAAGAAGCTAAGAGCTTTCTTGGAGTCTATTCATAACCCTGCATTTGCATTTGATAAATTGCTTCATTGTTACAGCAATCCCCCTTTAACATGATGATTAATTATTCTTGTTTTACTCCAAAAAAATATTTGTTTTAATGCTAATCTTTCAGCATTTTCTGTATCATTAGACCAGAAGCTCAGTCAAAGTTTTTCAAAACTTCCAGAAAGTTGCTTAGGTATTTTCCTCTAATAAAAATCATTTCACATAGGCTAAGTTTCTTCTACATTTTATATACGACTGGCACTAATTTTTACAGTATGATTTTAATAGCTTTTAAACAAAACATTTAATTATCTAGACCACTATTTAAAGCTAAAAGAAAGTGAATTATAACATTGTTGTATCCATAACAACAAATAAAAAATTTTGCCCGTGTGTTTTCAATTTATATACCAAATATTTGTCAATTCCTGAACTGCATTCACAATTTCTTGAAAGGCAGGCACAGCATCCAAGTTTCTTCTAATTTATGCAGTCGTAATTTTTTTTTTTTGACATAATGGAGTTATTCATACCAGAGCAAGCAGGACCACACTCTGAGCAAGTTGGATCTTAAAAATACATATTTCAACCAAGCTAACGTCGAGGTGACTGCTTCTTTAAAACTTTTTAATAGAAATTCATCTAGGCAAGCCCTCTGTCACAGCTTCATCAGCCTTTTTGGGACAGCAGAGAAAGACTCCTCCAGGACATTTTGAGCTACCCAGCCAAGCGAGGTGAGCAATCAAGTGGAGATCTGGTTTCTGTCACCACCCAGCATGCAATGACTAACACCCATGTTTGCAAAGGTTTCATCATTGCACTTCTGGTGAGGAGCACAACACAGCCCAGCCCTGCGTGACGCTGGGCTATTTAATAAAGCGCCGCCTCCTATCCCCTCCTTTGCAGACCTGTCCGGGCAACACCTCAGGTACTGCCATATACAGCAACGAGCATCCACCTGCAGCTTGAGAAACACCCAGCTCACACACGCTTCTGCTCCTCTGCATCCTTTGCTACTTAAAATTCATTCAGCTTTTCCCCAAGAAGTCTGTAACTTTTTTCTCCACTTAACCTTAAATTGCCTTTCTCCCCTGCTCACAACTTGAGCTGAACTGAAAAAAAATCAGCTTGGCTTGTCTTGGGAGCATCAAGAAATAAAACCAGCTTTGAAACAACTGCAAAATGGCAAAAGTAAGTCTCAGTGGGACTTCTAATGTGCTGTGAATTATACTCACACTTAATTAAATTATCTTGATGAATCAGGCCCTAAATTTAAGTGAGAGATACTCTTCGATGTTTATTTAGCTCCGATAATTAAAGAAAGTAACAAAATGAGGTTTTAGAGCTAATGTAAATGAAAGTTTTAGTAATTAAATATTTCTTTATTCAAGTACCTGGCATTTGCTACAGCAAATGTAGTAATAGGTGAACAAAATTATTCAGTTGCTATCCTCTGCTACAGAAACCAAATGGGGAAATTCTTAACAACCAATCCTACCTCATCCTGATCCATTTGGAAATATTTTCTTCTAGGCCATTAAATGGCCTTTTGCATCTCCTTTGTACCCCCCAGTTCTGGGTTCCGTTTGAAGCCAACAAGCGGGAGCATGAGCTATTTACTTACTTACTTTAAGCTTGGAAAAATGGGAGAGACTTTGAAAAGGCTGGTTTCTTCTTGAGAAGGGGATGAAATTTCATACTGGCTCTTATTGAAACCAGTTCACATATCCCAGGCCTTTCCTCTCACTACCCCATCTCTCCCCCACCCCCATAATTTGCCCATTTATGCATCAAATCTGGTAAAATAAATCAGACTCCCCGAAGACGTAGAACCCATTTCTACTCTGTCACATGAGGGCAACTCCACCCGGGGCTGTGAAATGGCATTAGGGTAGTGGAGAATATGCTTCGCATATTCTTGAATTAAACTGGAATTAAATATAAAGAACCCTGAACAGAGTTTCTTTTTGCAGCGCTAATAAAATCTGCATTCTTGGCAGCAGCGACCAAAAGCTGGCTGATGCACTGAAACAGAAACCCTTCCTCTGGCTGGTGTCGCCCCTTTCCTTCCCAGGGCTGCCAAGAACCACAGGTCGCTGCTGGAAGGGAACACCCATCGCGACCGGGCAGCCCCGCTCCTCCCTCCTGCCCTGCGTGGCTGGAGCTCCCCCTGCCACCGCCGTGCCTGGTCCTCCTCGCCCTCCTCAGCCAGCACAAGTCTCGCCGCGAGATGGGTGCCACAGGCAGACGTGGCTCCCACTTGCTGCTTCGGGCTCTCCAGCTCATAAACCCAGCACCTAACCGCTGTACATTTAGCTAAAGTGAGTTTTTGAGAGTGCTGAGCATTTAGGGTTCCTATCCTACACCCAAAACTGGTTGGGGTTAACAAGCCAAGGGTCCAGCCTCACTTGACCATGCAGCCACTTTGGCTTGCAGAAAGCTCTGGCTCAACCTCTCCACACTGGCGGCTGGGGGAAATGTCATTCCTGCCTCCACCTGAATTAACCTCTGGCTGAAAAACATCAAGGAGAAAGACTCCCCTGCTCCCATTTTATTTGCCTTGTACTCTCAAGAGCATAACGAAGCATGCTTTCTTTCTGCCTCTCTCAGTTTAGGGTCCCACCAGAATGATTATTAGCTCAGGGATACTAATTCTTCTGCCTATGTCCTCAGCTGATGGAAAAAATGTATTTGAACACAAATGAGTGAATGGGGACAAAAAAATATCAGTAAAGTTTTGAAGTTTTCAAGGTTTTTGTTTTGATGTATAGTTTAAGTCTCCAATAAACGCTTCTGTAAGTTTAGATCAAATTGAAAATGTGATAAACTAAGCTCTGTGCTTTGCTGGAATAACCAAAGTTGATTGACCACACTCATTTTTACTGAAGGAGACTTTGACTCAGCTGGTTCAGTAGCTTTCCTATACCAGGTTCTCTTTAATGTTTCTTTGTTGTCACCTGCATTTATCATCCACTACATATATGTATTTCTGCAATCCATCTTTTTACAATGGCACCTTGTACATTATTTCTAGTGAGATCCAGTGAGGATCCCCATAAAGACTGGCTTTATAAAGCAGCCTCTGGTCTCCCACAGGACACAAAGAGGAATGACAAACCATTCAAAGGAAATCTTGAAACTCTGCAGCAGCAAGTCATGAAAGGGAAAAGTACCTGATGATTTGAAGGGCTGCTCTAAGTTTCCTGCAACATGGCATCAGCCATCAGACAACTTGCCGGGAGCTCATCAGTCCCCCGGACGAACCATTACTCACAGTACTATACTGTTATGGTCTTCCTACAAGCATCAGAGGCAATGTCAGTAAATAAACTATGGAAGCCAAGAAATACAGGATTCTTTCAAATTAGTATCCCTTCAAGATCAAGGAGGAGAAACATTGCCACAGAGGGATCGTTGTCTATTGTACCTTACCTTTACAAAAATTTTATTGGAAAAAGCACAGAAGTTGAACAGAAAGTTAAAAGCAAAAAAGGGGACTCAAGGACTGTTTTATCTGGATTGCTATTTCTTGTATTCTGCTGTCAAGTCTCTCATCAGTATCTGGAAACTTTCTAAAATTATAAGAGTGCTCTAACACCTCCTGCTAAACTTGAACTCTTTTCAGCTTGCAAACAACTCTGAAGGGCCGTACCTGCCTTGTTTCTTCCTATCTCAAGGAAAACTTACTGAATACTTGGCCTTTCAATCACACTGAAATGCTGGCATCTTGGACACAGACTCTCAGGATTATTTGGCTCAGCTGATACACTAATTTCTCTTTTTATCCCATCTGTAGACAAAGATGCTCCCCTTTTTTCCCCAAGCAAGGAAAGCCGATTACCTTCCACATTTAAATCACAGGTTCCAGAAAGACAATTCAGGCTGTGAGCATGAACAGTGCCTGGCAAATGGCATTCTCAATTTCTGTAAAGACTCTTCACTGTTGCTATAGGCAAATGCTTCTGCTTTAGAAGCACTCTAAAGGTGACACAGCACTGTCTCTGCCCTAAGCAGGCCTGCTGGTCCCAAAGGCTTGGGGAAGAGTGGCTGGAATGCTGCCCGGCAGAAAAAGACCTGGGTGTGCTGGTCGACAGCCGGCTGAATATGAGCCAGCAGTGTGTCCAAGTGGCCAAGAAGGCCAACGGCATCCTGGCCTGTATCAGAAATAGTGTGGCCAGCAGGAGCAGGGAGGTGATTGTTCCCCTGTACTGGGCACTGGTGAGGCCGCACCTCGAGTACTGTGTTCAGTTTTGGGCCCCTCACTACAGGAAAGACATTGAGGTGCTGGAGCGTGTCCAGAGAAGGGCAACGAAGCTGGTGAGGGGCCTGGAGCACAAGTCTTATGAGGAGCGGCTGAGGGAACTGGGGTTGTTTAGTCTGGAGAAGAGGAGGCTGAGGGGAGACCTTACTGCCTTCTACAACTACCTGAAAGGTGGTTGTAGTGAGGTGGGTACTGGTCTCTTCTATCAAGTAACTAGTGATAGGACGAGAGGAAATGGCCTCAAGTTGCACCAGGGGAGGTTTAGATTGGATATTAGGGAAAATTTCTTTACTGAAAGGGTTGTCAGGCACTGGAACAGGCTGCCCAGGGAAGTGGTGGTGTCATCATTCCTGGAGGTATTCAAAACACATGTAGACAAGGCACTTCAGGACATGGTTTAGTGGACATGGTGGTGTTGGGTTGACGGTTGGGCTCAATGATCTTAAAGGTCTTTTCCAACCTAAACAATTCTATGATTCTATAAGATGACCTACAGAGCCCTCCTGAGCTCTGGCGAGGTGTGTATGAGGTGCTCTCCACCGACAGGAGAGCAATGCCTTCATGCAGAACAGAAACTCCAGAGATGTAGGAAACTTGCACTCCAAGCAAGAGGGCAGCTGGCAGATGAGCTCATGGTGTAACACTGGCTTCTGTTCTACCGCTTTTAGTCCCCGGTGTCCAAAGCCCTTGCCTGGATTAGCCCTTAGTCTCCCAAACTGGTAAGTGAACCCACTCAGGAGTAAATCCACTCAGCTGAGCAGTCTATTTTCAACTCCAGGATAAAAATCTATCTTCAGGTGACATAACTAAGTTGACAATCATCTTTCTAAATGATAAATGTCCTTTCTTTTCCTTGAAGGAAACACAAGTATTCTGTTACACACAGAAAAAGCACATGATCTGTTACATCAATGGATTTAATCCCCAGCCCTCTGAACCCTCCTCTTTAGGAGTTTTCCCTATCAACTGACATTGCACATTTAAGAAAAAAAACAAAACGGACCTCCTGTCAGAAGTATGCTTTTGTTGCACATAACATCAAAGACTTCTGTAAACAAAACATTGCAAAGGACCACCCATGGGTCTGATCAGCTACTTCTTTTTTTACCAAGTACTTTATCAGTGTGTCTGTTCAGATGCCGCACAATTGCACCAGCTATTGCCATTCGTATTTTAGACAACTGCATGCTGAGAAATGAGTGCAGGAAATGGACTTAACCAAGACCACTAAACATTTATCTTAATACTAGTCTGGTAGATCATCATGTTTATTTAAAGCAGCATAACAGTTTACAGTTGGAAAAAAAACAACTGCAGATAAAATTTTCTTTTTTCTGCCTCAGAAGTAACAGGTTCCATCTCCTCATAGACGTAGACTTTTCATTAATATTTTGGAGAAGTTTTCAGTTATTTTTGAATGCACAAGTATACAGAAAAATATTTATTATCTTTGTTATTTTAACCTTGTCACCATGACAGGCATGGGAAAATAAATACAGAAATAATGAGGACTACTAAGGCGCTGTACGTGTCGGTAACTTGGGACAAGCTGATCATGACTTACTCATATCAGGGGACTCTAATAATCACTGTGCTTGTACGATCCAGTGCTTTTGATTTCTCAGCAGCAAACAGAAAGGTTAAACACTCAAACCCATACAATTATGGCAAAACAAAGTGCTCTCCTTCCATCCCTCATTTCATCGACACCATTTCTCTAACAGTAGTGCTAATATTCTGTTGCAAATGCCTCAGTATTTGGATGCAAGGTGGAGACTGTATTCACGGAATAGTAGAAAAGAGCTTACCCAACATTTGCGGTTCAGGACTGTTGCATGTGGTACTTTCTTCAGTGCTACAATGTGTGCAATGTACTGGAGGGTTAATCAGTTCACATCAACTCCTACTTCCCTTGGAAAATTACTACACTGGTTAATAAGCCTTACTGTTAGGAGGCTGTATGAACTTATAAATGGCATTATTTTAAAATGTCTGTTTAGCTTATGCAGCTGTTTGAACACTTTTATGTTTGCTACCCACTTTAGGCATGTGAATTATACCTTAATTCAGATAGAAATAGCTGGTATGATCAATATACATGCTTTTCTCCCACACCTACTGGAGAAAACATGTTCTTGTCTACGAAAATATGCTGCCTGAGGTCAGGGTCAAGGAATTGTATCCAGGAATCTTTATGTGAGCCCAAGAATACTACTCACTATGAGATATTATGAGTTATACAAATTAACATGGGTCACAAATCTGCCAAAACCTTAAGAAACTCCATTTATATGCATTATAAAATCCTTCCAGAGTCTTGTGGAAAAAATTACTTTTCCTGCAAAAAAAGGTATCTGTAAAACACAACCTTTTTGTGAATCCTACTTGCCAGCTACATCAAAGCCCGCCAATGATATTACTCTAACCACAAAAGTTATGCTCTTGGAGGTCAATCTCCTAACAAAGCTCAAATCAGAAAAATAAATCACTCCATCTAAAGAAAAAAGAGAAGTTGTAGATTTTCTTTGAAATCTATTGCCCTGATCTTCCATGTTCATTTCTCTATATATGCTCCCGTGTGAATGCAGCTTTCTTGCAAGTCAATGAGAAAAATGGCACAGTCATCCAGAAAAACGTTCCCCAAAGGCTCCCTTGTTGTGTGCAAGAGCATTAATAATGAGTTATCTCTTCTGGAAGCATTTCAACATAACACACCCTATTGTCACTCTTGCTGGGTTTTTTTGTTTTGGTTTGGTTTCTGTAGCCACATAACTCTGGATCACCATTATATTGGTGAATCGCATACAGGAAAAAAGAAAAATAATCTTTCTCCAGTGTTATAATGGAGAATTAATTAACTCACATCTTCCCCTATTTCCCTTGGAAAATTATTATGCTGGCTAATAAACCTTACAGTTATAAGGTTTTTATGAACTTACAAACCCTGCAGCATTTTAAAGTGCATGTGCGGTTTGCTCAGCTGTTTGAACGCTTCTCACCTTAGTCACCCTTTCTCCCTGTGAACTCACACCCCAGAATAGCTTTGCATCAATGAAAAATAACTGTGTGATTGAAAGCGTATGAAACTCATGCACATTTATTCCTTCCATGACTAATTAAAGAGTTTGGGGATTTTTTTCCTTTTCTACTAAATGGAGCTGTTGCCAGAGGCTGAGAGCTGGGGAGTTTGGTGTTTAACATGCTCTGGATTTATTATCTGATCTTCAGGTGAACCACTTAAACCCCTAGTGATTTAATTTTACCAACTGTAAAACAGATCATCACCTACCTTAAGGTGTCTTCAGACATTCCAGTGAAAATGCCATCTAAAGGCATGCCGACGGTATTCGCTGAATCCGTTGTACAGTACAATCAAGTTCGTTCTTCCAGCTTCCCACAGTTCTTGCCATTACGATGGTAGCGAATGCAGACCACATGTCTTTTAACACGAACATGGAGGTGCCATGTGAACAACCTCGGTGCTATGCTGCCCAGAGAAGCTTGGCATAATTGTCACTTTTCTTCAGGAAACCTGTTTCGGAATACCAATTTTTATATAAGACATTAATAGTTGAACAAGAAGCAAAGGATTTTTTCTATCAGCTATGAAGAATCCACTCAGTGCTGAAGGGTAAATAAAAGAAATTAGTGAAGGAAATAGGGCACCTAGTTTGTTTCTCTCTCAGCACCAGATTTCTGTTGCACAACACAAAATATTCTTAAAAGAGCCTCTTTAAGGAACATCCTGCCATCTAACTGCTAAATGGTTTCTGAATTAACATCCATGAAGCATTTTGCTCATAGATGACTGACTCAACATGCTGACAACCCTACCTTATTTCTACCCCCTAAAAAGACTTATAAATAAAATGCATCAAGTATTATCCAAAATATTGCAAATAAACACTGCACCAATTTCGGTAGGGACCTTGCAGAATAGTAAAAAAAATGAAGAAGCCTAAATAAATATTTCTAAATAAAAAGGGAACCGATCCACATAAAAGCTTGCATTATTTATCCTTTTCCATCTGAAAATACCTGAGAATACTGATCGAGACCATGGTGCCATAAGAACAAGTATGAGCTGTAAGGCGTCATCCTCTGATTTTTTAGAATGGAATTTCTCTCTTGAGCTGATAATGTGGTCCCCTTGGACACACAGTCAATAGGTATAAATTTCCCAGAAAATACGTTTTTATTTCATGAATCATCTCCCTAACCAGTGTGAATGCAATGCCTGGCACTATGCATTTTTGAAATGCAGGACTGGTTTTAGTACTACAAATGTACCTAAAAATGATGCAAAGCAGGAACAACATGAAATTCATTCTTGCTGATACATGGGTATTTCTGCATGCTAGAAAACAAACCAATTACCAGCACATTTGGGGACTTAAGCTTGAAAACATCTGGAATGCCAACTGCACAAGTCCAGCTGCATCACTTATCTTGTATTTAATGCAGAGAAATGCAGTGTGCAATGTCTTTTCCCTGGCATTTACTCCAGGCAAAATTTTTTTTCTTCTTTATTTTTCAAATCAGGATTAAAAAAACCAAAAAAACCAAAAAACCCAAAGTACACCCCTCCCCCCCAGCAGATACTCACCATTATTAATTCTTTTGACAATGAAAGTAATAATGAGAAAAGCCATTAAAAGAATCTTTAAGTGGCTCTCAAAATCAGGTAATGTTATATGCCAATCTGTGGAAGACCTCACAGATCAACGTTAGGAGTGTATCTCTGTAACATACCCAAGCTTTTCACCTTTGGGAGATAGCTACAATATGGACATTTATATCACGGCGTCTCAGAAACTACAGAAGCAGTGGGCTGTCAAGGCAGAACATGAGCAGTCATCACAAGGGGCAGTACCAGGCTGATTAGCAACAGAGAGGAAAGCAGATGCCAGAAACATTATGTACTGCGGCCAAAGCTGGCGGGGAGGTGGAATCAAACTGCTTTCCTTGGTTTTAATAAATGAAATAATGATAGCACGTTGGATTTTCTTCTTCTTTCTGGAAGGAATTAAAAGAGGTGGTTGAAAAAAATAGAGGAAAGGAATAAAATCTGCCCTTTTTGAATTGGGAGATGCACTTTCTTGGTGGCCCATGACCTCCAAAAAAGAGAAAAAAAATAGAATTTCTAGCAATAAAATGATTTTTTTCTTCAACATGCCACATTTAGACAAAACATTTCAAGCAATTCTAAGTCATTACAAGCCACAGTCACAGGAAGGAAGCAAAGCCTATTCATGCTTTCCACATCTATATTCCAGTGCATACAAAAATCATATAGCACTCCTCAATATTCTTTCTGAATACTTGGCAACAATGCATTAAATCTAACCACGGTTGCATGTTGGCACTTCTTCCTGTAGTCAGAGGTGGAAGACTTATGAAGTGGTGTCTTTCATCTTTTGAAGTTTGTAGGAGACTTTTTTTTTTTTTCTTTTAAGTACACATATTACAAGGTTTGGAGAGGGTAAAATCAACAAACTGGGCCCAGCAGCTGGAACACAGAGCAGAGAAACCAGTTCCTGTTGGGGTTGAGTCTACAGCTTCAGATTAGTCACCAGGAAAGCTCAGTCCTCAGACAGAGGCGCTTTGTTCTCGTCACAGAAAATCCCATTGGACCCTGAGAAGCTAACACTCTCAGAGGCCTCATCACAAGAGTTATTATAGTTTTGTTTATGGCTTTTTTTTTAAGGCTGGGAAATTCACAATGACCTGAAGCGCTATGTGCCAGCGTTCTCTCAGTGTTGAACTGTGCTGCCTCTCAACACCCAGAAGTGGTCCAGGCTGCCGTGATTTACAGAAGCATATGACACAACTTATTTAGAATGCACATCGGACGAGGGTGTGTGTTGATAATGATCCCTAGAAAAGACACTTAAATGCATATAAAATAGATTAAATCCCCACACTATGGGTTGCCCTGAACATTTCCTGATCTATATCTAAAAATCAGTTTCTTCCTGTGATAGAAATACACCAAAGCAAAAGTTAACAAGACTCCAAAACTTAGTTGATTCTAGTGAATAGAAAGAAACAGATAGCAGATTGCTTGCTGTGTCACAAGGCCGTTTGCAGATGTTAATCTGAGAAAGAGACCAAGTTTCCACCATGCAGGCAACGCCACCACCAGGCTATACAGTCAGGTTTTCACCAGGCTGCTGAGAGTTAATGAAACAAGTGTTGTAACAGGAAAGCAAGACAGTGGCAACACCTCTAGTATAGCCTGTTACTTCAGCTACGTACCCCAAAACAGACAGAAATTGCAATCAGGCTTCCGCAGCCAAGAGACATAACCTTCAGGGCGTACACTTCTAGTGTATCCTCAAGAAGTCTTGCTGCTCTTGCGCCTCTTTATCTACATTTCTTTTGCCTGGTGAAGAGCAAGTCAGCACAAAATAGAAGGGTCTCCCTCAAGAAGGGAAGGCTCTTTATTTATAGCCCACAAAATTCATACCTTTGAGAGAATGGACACTAGAGTCAAAGTTCACATTCCTACTCAAGCAGATCAGTGTTGGCTGACAAGCTGGTATTGCTGCCCACAGCTCTGCAGTCAGTCTCTCCCCTTTCTGCTTTAAGCTGCTGTATTTTACATTAACTGATTTTCCGTTACTGTAACAGCTTATCACATCAGCTTAACAAAAGTACAGTGGGTGAAAAATCATTGCTTTCACTGGAGAAGGAAAGAAAAAAAAAAAAAAAAAGACATTCAAGTTAATTAAGGACACAGAACAGAAAATTTATGTCTGACTATTTGGAAACAGCCACCACAAGACACAGTTTAATTTACTGCTCTCGAATGTGAGTAAAATTGGAGGCTCTGACTTGGAAAAAAAAAAAAAAGTATAACATTCTTCATGCTACACAAGCATGGCTGAATTTGCTTTATCTGACACTTACACAAACACAAGGATGACGACATTCTCTTCTCCACACAGAAAGACATCATCCTCATACCAATCTGACTCTGTGTCCTCAACCCTGTAGATCTCTAATCCATGACTGGGACTCTGTCCTGATCAAGCAGTTAACTTGAGCAAACTTGCTACCTTGGAAGGCAAGGCCAGCAGGACAGTCCAGTCTCTTACACACAAAACATCTCTTCTCCAGCTTCTTGCCTCATCTGAAGTCCAACCTGAACACCAGATGAAGGCTGAGCTTTCAGAGCCAGAAAGAAGCAATTAAAGGGTGTATGCAGCACATGAATACTTCCAAGGGAAAAAAGGAAGGCTCTGTAGCAATCCCTCACCTCTTTAAGAATGAGGATGTATGCTTTGCCCAATAATAAAAGTTTAATAGTAGTTATCTTGCATGCTGCCAGATTGATCCCCGCACTGATCATCTGCTGGACTGAAATTCAAGACATTTAGATGCACAACACTGACCTGCAATGCATAGGCTAAAGTCATACCTGGGAACAACAGCTTGCTATTAGGTTTTTATAAGGGTTACCTAGCAGTGCAACGTACAGCCTGCATACTTTTCAGGGAGGCAGAGAAGTTTTGGAAACCAGAAGTCCCTTCTGACACTAGATGGGATCAACTTACATCATTACAGACCGCACAGTCGGCAAGACTCGTGTGTGTCCTACGAGAGATCTAAAGGCAGATTTCAATGGCCACTACAGACCATCCTCTCTGTACCAGCAGGACACAAACACACTAAAACCAGAGTTGAGTGTCCGCAGAACAGCATCGCTGCAAGATCAGAGGATGCCAGTGAATGTGCTGCTCCTGCGGAGTCCAACCAGAAGGGCCTGCCAGGGACAGACAGTGTGTGGGAAGCAATCCCTGCAGCAAAGGGGCTTCAAACCAGAGCACCTTGGCTGTGCTGCAGCAGGGTAATTTGGTACTTTCCCACATGGTCAGCCAGCTCTCCTGGCCAGCAGGAGAGAGATGTAGCAGAAACATCTTTCTTTTAAAGGATTACTCCTGGCTCTGTAGAGGTCCGTAATTTTTGGCAGGCTTCTGACAGGCTACGCAAAGGGAAAAGGAACCTCTGCTCCCTCTCCCACACTGTAGCCATGCAAGGCCCGGCCATAACGTAGCTCTTTAATAAAGAAGCACATATGTGCCCTGTAGGCACTTAAAGACTAGAAGAACAAAAAAAGAAATAAAATGTTCCTCTGTGTTTCATAAATCGGTATATAAGCATAATGCAACCTACTATCCTAGATAGAAAATGAAATATCTTAAAAAGTATTGACTCCTTTGTGAATTTTCTCAGTGGATCGGCATGAAGCTATTTAGCCCAGATGTTTCTATAATTCTGATGCATTAGGAGATGCACAGCATTGTGGCCAAGTGTTAACACAGTGAACTATAATGTAAAACATGTAAAGATACTGGCTTCCAAAGTTATTAGAAGTTTTCACTCTAACCACTTTGCTTCCTTATGCAGCTATATTTTCTTTACAATATGCACTTATATTTTAGCACACATGGAAGGAGAATAAAAACTTCCCCTCTCCCCCATCAAAACCTAATTCTGTACATTCTCTCGAAGAACACACAGGGGCCAACTAAAGGTTGACACAGAGTCTTTCAGACATGGAAATCTCATCTCTGAACAGCAATGAACAGCAAATCTCATACTACAGGCAAATGCAAGGCCAACAAGGCACAGCTGGGTACCACATGAGCAGGTGAAGAAGTGATGGTGAGATTTTTGATGACAATTTGGTGTCCAAAAGACAGACTGTCTCGCTGCATGGTTCTCATTTGCATCTGTAATGGATTTAGGGATTTGCAGAGGTAGTTTTAAAGAGATCTAAGCAGGTGCAATGTCTATGTTGGAATGGCCTAACCAAGGGAAGAAGCAATAATGGGAATTTGAAGTAGCACAAAAAAGGTAACAGCATGTGCTTAGAAGGATGCAAGATAAAGAGTGCAAAGAAAGAAACCGGCACTCTCTATAGAAGAATAACGCAACAGAATACCTTACACTGAGAGTCCGTTTGGAAAAATCTCTGTCGCTGCAATTATTCAGAAGAGTTGAAAATATTTCAGAGCTCATTTCTGCATGATCTACCTGCCCAGGTGTGAGCTAAGAGTTTTGTGATTCTTCAAGACCTTGTTAGCTTAAAAGGACAAAACACAATCCTGAATTAATGAAAATGAACTCCTACTACAGCTTTGAACTTGCAGTCACAACTCCATTTTCATGTAGGTACTTGCTAGAGTACACCTCGCACTTAGACAGAAAACCAGTACTAAGAGGTAGAATAATTTCCATTGTAGTTCAAGTGGGTTTTGATCCAATTTTTTTATTGAAACAAAAAATGCTGATACTTCAGTTAGGTCTGGAGTTTCTCATGTCTTTTTAAGGCAAACAAATGTTACTTGAGTTTAGGCCGTACAGAGCGTACTGGTGCAATCTACCATGGAATATCACACTGACCGCTAATATGCTGATTATCCTTCATAGTAAAGTAGGCCATGGAGGGTTTGTTTCACTTCTACAAGATAAATGCTTGGTAACCAAATTTCCTGTATGCCACTTGCCAACTATTCTGCCTTTTTTTCTCCCTGTGGCTACACAACAACTTGTCATTAGACTGTATTTCCCAGCATAACCACTTCAATTCACATTTCCGGCTGTTACTTTCATTTAAAAATATTATGGGACTTTCAATAGTCAGACGAGAAACCTGTATTTCAAAAAATGAGTTTGTAAAGCCATAGCAGGTGGCAGAATTTGTCCTCCTATGTTACAGAGCTTAATCCCAAACCTTGCATTATTCACGGATAATTTAAACCATTCTGTTCTTTTCAAGTTGGATACAGTCCTTGATAGCTGTTGGACAAAAGCTGATGACATCTGCAACCGCTAGATAGCTCTCTTCTCTTTAACAACCAGAGAATTATAATGCATTTATGAAAAAAGTCAAACATTCAGCATGTACTAGATTGTTCTACACTGTTTCTAAATTAATGCTCTACAATTTAAAAGCTAATTCTTGTATCATCCATTTCATCTTTATCTATTTGCCAGCTCAAAAGTTAAATGAAGCAACAATCATGTAACGTTCCTTTAAATCATAATAATTTGAAAAAGGAAAACATATGGGACAGTGAAAAAAAGAGGCGTAGTCTTGAGCTATCTCTTAAACTATGAAAATATTGTCAAATAGCCATTACTGTCATGCTTATTTGTGAACCCAAAACTCCCAGAAAATTAATGACCTGGATAGTGTAACAATTATTTCTTCTGAAACGATTTTTGAAAGCTGTGACAAATGAGAAAGTACTAATAATCAAAATGCACATTTGTCTTGGGTTTATTCACTTCCTTCTCTATCACTTCTTCTCCTGTATGAGCTTTAATAGAGAAGTCCCTAAATGACTAGTTTAGAAACAGAAAAGCTCCATAGGAAAGAATGCCAAAAATCATGGCCAGAGGCAGGCTTCTGTTGAGAACTCAATATTAATGTGCAGAAAACACAGGATAACTACTCCATCTGCAAAGGCTACCTAATCTTAGTTCTGAAAATTCTGCCCATGTTGCTTCAATGTGAGTGGTTCTTGTTCTTAGAATGTAACTGAAATGTGCTTTGGGAAATGAGATTGACTCAATTCCTGCAATTTAACCACTGACAACAAAGGCCATTATCCAGCAGCACCTGAATGTTTCATGTGTCAATTCCATGCATCTTCATTGGTAAACAAAAGCATTTTTTCTCCATTTCAAATAAAATCCTGAATAGTGAAATAATAGCTTAAAAATTGCAATTGTTATTCACTGAGATTCTGTAAATGCTGGTGTCTCAATTCTCTTTTTCCATGGAACTACTAACTAGACCATTGTCTTTCTCTACCCAAATAATAGACGGTAAGGATCTTGTCAGAAATGATCGCTTGTATTATCCAGTTTCTACACTTAATTTTGCAGAATTACTTCTTTCCTGTATAATTTTCGCTGATGTTTAGCTAGCTCCCACATGGCTCACAGAGTCCACTTTGCTTAACCAGCTTCAGTTTCTTCCAGAATCTAATTGTTCCAGCACAACCATTTTCCTGATATATAGCCCAAACTTCTCCTTTTTGTGTTTGTATATGAAATATGAGGCCAGAAGAAATACTGCATTCGTGACTACATATAGTGACAGAGACATAGCAAGATGCCTGCAGAGGAGAAACAACAGCTCCAACAGCTGAGCTGAGAGAAGCTAATTTGCTAATATTTCAAGAATGTGTCACCCAAAAGCACTGGAAAAGAAATAAATCATCACAACTCATATACTCTGCGATTGCTCTGTCTGTTCTTGGTACCAAGACCTTTTTTCTCAAAATTCTCTCATAAGAAAAGTAACAAAACTTAGTATGACTCAAACATATTTACATATGAGGCCAATATTATCTGCAGGCATTGAAGCTCCTCTTTTGCTGACCAGCAAGCCTGTAGATTGGCTAGTTGCTAAATTACTATATTTCAACTATTTAAATATAGCGTATCTCTGGGTTTGGTGCAGCGTTTCCTGAAATAAATTTTATCTTGACTTTACCTGGTTTTAACAGCAGGCGTTTACTGCCGAGTTGTTATAAAATTTGTTCTATGACACTTCTTGCTTTGTTCACAAAAATAAAAGAAAGAAAGGATAGCAGTGACCTTTGCATGAAAAAAAAGAATCCCCAATGCACGTGCATGGGAATACCATTTATCACAGTAAAAAAAACAGTGTCGTGACATGAACAATTGCAGGCTCCCAGTTTCAGTGTATGTGTAGTGGTTTTGGTCCTGTCTCAAATGGGGTTAGCTCTGGCCCTATTTTAATGATTCTATGGTACCCCTTTAACAACATCTACCTTATTTTCGACATGGGGAACTGCAGCACTGATCATCTAGAGAGATGAAGATCAGTGCCCATCAGATGTTGCTGGGGATATCTTCCCACAAACTATTGATCTAGTTTTGTCACTCTCAGGACTTAAAGTACCATTTTCCTATTCAGCAAGGAAACGCTAGCATTCATTATAAGCATTTATACCAGCAGCAGCCATTTTTGAGAGACTTCAAGATCAATTTTTGATGGATTAGCTGCAATATTAGATCAGATGCAGAACGTTTAAAGTTTAAAAGTATTATTCCACTGTGGTCTTGCAATACATTGTAACAATACATTCTTGCAATAATTTCTCCCAAATTCCATTAGGGATGTGGGCTATAAAATATTTCTAATTAGAAGTGGGAATATATGTCAGAGCCACTGTATCTAGCCAGCTTGCTTTCCCTCAGACATACCAGCAGAAAAGGTCGATTTGATATAGTGGCCTCTTCTCATTACAAATCCATGCTTGTCATGGAGGTTTCTTACAGTGACGGACGGACTTGGACAACAATGCAGCCAAACACTAAGTTATGATTTTTCATATTTGACATGTCTTCATTTCCTCTTCCTTACCCCTGGCCCCTCAGGGATTCTGCAGATCCAGTAGGAGATTGCTCACCTGGAATATAAAACCCAGGGCCTCCACCTACAAAGTCTATTTATTGATTGGTCTTCCGTGACAGCTCTGAGGGCGGTTGTTTACATTCTGCTCCCACCACCAATTTCTTCTTCATATCCTTATTCTGTCCAAGCTACTGTTTCACTCCTTTTCCTGGCTTTCCAAGCTGCCTTTCGTCCCCTGCCCCAAAGCACGTAAGATATAACAAGCACAAGCTACCATCCTTGCTCAGCACCTGATTGTGTCCCTTCCCCTTTCAAATCCACCTGCCAGATGCTCATCTGCTACCACGTAAAATTTGTCCCACTTCAAAACCTGACATGGCTCTTTCCCCCACTGTTTATCCCGATTGTCAAGCTTTGCACTGGCCTGTCCCTCCCAATCCATCACCTACAATCACCCTGCCCATCTCTTTGTCACGCTGTCGTACAACCACTCTGTGCGTCTTTCCCCACACAGAGCTCATGCAAGAGACACAAGTGACTTTTAAAGACTCATCTCCGCTCTATGCCGAGCAATGACTAAAACGGGCTTGTAAAGGGTATCTTGTTTCCCTTCTCCCAAGACAACCCCACTTCCCCCCTCTCTGCCCTCACACTGGAAACACCTCAGAGCCAGCATCAGAATAAGGACAATTCCACAGACCCTCACTGAGGGCAAAAGTGCTACTGCACTGGGCAGAATCAGTCATGTACATGAATTTATTTCCCCTTCACATGCAACATACATTTGCAAGATCAAAACATATACTTCAGAATATGGCCCAGCAAAATACTGCCTTTTCACAGCATTCCTTCTGTTTTTATGGGTTTTCCAAGGGCACCACATCTTGCACTCATGAGCTCTACAGAGAAATGGTGAATGTGACCACGTCACATCTGCTGAGACCTGCCAGTACCTTTATGAAAGCACCATGTCAAACATAAGGAATTAAATTTGAGACCCATCCTATATGATTTTTTTTTTTCAAAGTACAGTGCAAACCGTGAATTAGGATAGCACATCAGCGAGGGAGACTGAAAGAGTTAAAGTCTCAAACATTGTGGTGGGGCAAGTTCTGCTTAAAGACAAAACCTGCACAGCAAGGAGCCAAGGTGAAAAGCCCATCAGCTCATACGTCAGCAGCAGGAGGGGGAGGGCGTGCTGGAGGGTGCCCAGCTCCCTGTTCTGATAAGCTGTTCTGATACAAAGATCAAACAATG